>LR751693.1:7272-20429 GCA_902729485.2 Mus minutoides
CTAGATGGAACACAGGGCTCCCAAGGAAGAAGGAGCTAGAGAAAGTACCCAAGGAGCTGAAGGGGTCTTCAACCCTATAGGTGGAAGAATAACCATGAACTAACTAGTACCCCCTGGGCTCACGTCTCTAGCTGCATATATAGAAGAGGATGGCCTAGTTGGCCATCAGTGGGAAGAGAGGCCCCTAGGTTATGCAGACCTACTGGATTCTTTAGCTTCCTCTATCTGCGAACTTCTTCCGCTCCCCGCACCTCCCCTCCCCCAGCCTCCTCAGCTTCCTCTCCTCACTAAGCTTCTCTAGACTCTTCCCCTCCCTCAACAGCTACAGGGCACTCGAATCATCCCATGCTCGCACCGACTTTCACCCTACTCACAACTTTTAGTCCTCCAACTATGCCCCCCTTGCTCTACAGCCAAACCCCTTCCTTCTCTCCCCACTCAACCTAATTCAGTTTTGGTTCTTCATTTGCAGGAAGTCACTAAGGTGATGGTCTGTTAGGGTACATGTTCCCTTTTCATTAAGTGAACTCTCTCAGAAAAAAGACTAGGATCCTATACCTCTAACTCCTCTAACATTATTAAAGAATTTCAACATATCACTCAATCTTATGGTCAGACTTTCCATGATATATGCATGATTTTCAGCAACAATTTCCATTCTGAGGTGTGCAGGGGAGTTTGGGAGCAGGCTAGAGTACATGCAGATGAGATACATCAAACCACTGCAGCAAACCTGATTGGGTCTGAGGCAGTATCCAACCAAGATCCCCAATAGATGCCACCTCAGGTGGCATTTTAGCTAGAAACCAACTTGCCTCCTGGCTGGTCTTCATAAAGCTGCCCTTAAACAAGTTAATTATGAAAAACTCCAAGAGGTCATCAAAGACAAACATAAAAACCCATCTCAATACTTACAGTGCTTACAAAGGCCCTTTTACAATATACTAATCAAGAGGCTGAAAACCCATAAGTTAGACAGCTTCTGTTGATCGATTTATTTTCTCAATACTGTCCCAATATTAGGATCAAGCTTAAACACTTGGATAGAACTCCACAGGCAAAGGTCTTAGCAGTTGTCTTTAAGTTGTAATGAAGAGGTTAGTTCAGGACCTTTGGAAAATTCCACTAAACCCCTCTGCTCATGGAAGAGAAAGGTCATAGAGCAGATAGGCACCCCTCCACTCTGGAAGGGAAAGGCTAACTACATTCCTCAGACCACAGTGGAGAAGGAGTGACCAACCATTGGCCACCTGTGGGTAGGGGAGGCCCAGAGCATGTAGACATTCCACAATGACCATTGACCACCTACAGACAAAGGAACTCCTTGTCACCTCATTCCCTAAAGACCAATCAGTATAAAAGTCACACTGTTCTGCCAATCATATTGTGCCTAATGGCTGCTGCTCTGAAAACTATAAAAACTCGTGGAATGGGCTGCATGTTGTCATTCTCTCTCCCTTTCATGTGCAGGGTGACCCCAATTGCTGGAACAATAAAATTCCTCTTGCTTTTGCACTGATCTCCTTCTCCACATTGTTAACTTGGTGGGTTTCCAGTAAGTTAAGGCTCACCAGAGTCTTACACTAGTATGGAATAGGTAAAAAGCTCCACAAACTAAAAGTACCTTATGATAACCAAAACTGTTCAGCCAGCTTCAGCAACTTCCCAGGTTCCCTGGTTCCCTAAAACACAGGAACCACCAGATCTCTGCTACAAATGTGTTCAGGAGAGTCACTGGGCATAAGACTGTCTTAATTGCTGCAACACATGGGAACCATGTTCGAAATGTCATCAAGGGAGACACTGGGCTGCTGATAGCCTCATGTCATTCATGGCACAGGAATATGTGTCTCAGATAGCCCCTAGCCAATCTCCCAGTCTTGGCCATGAACAATTGAAGGGTCTGGGCTCCCTTGACCTAACCACTAACATTTCTAATAGGGACTCCCATGTGGTTTTCATGGTATCAGTGCAGCCCATCTCCCTCCTTTTAAACACCAGGGCCACTTACTCAGTCATGACAGAGTTTGGGGGGCTTACCTCTTCTTCTTGTTTCCCTATTGTTGGAGTAGGCAGACAACCTTACGAACCTCACTAGACCTCACCACTTAGTTGCACTTTTAGGGGTGTTCCTCTCACCCATACTTTCTTGAAGAAAGAAGTACCAGTGGGTCCTGTCCCATTACTGGGAAGACATCTAGCCAAAGTGGGAGCCTCTATTTCTTTTGCTTCCCCCATTCTCCTGAACTTAAACTTGACAGCCATCTCTCTCCTATTACTACTAGCTACCTAACCTCCTGGCTCTAACATGTCATTACCTTTGCTAGTCTCCCAGGTGGACCCCTCAAGTCTGGAATTTCCAGACTCCCTCTGTTGCTAAACACCATTCTCCAACATCATCATCCAATTACAGGACCCTACCCAGTTCATAATCCAAGCTCGGTACCTTCTCTCCCTCTATAGCCTCAGGGTACTTAAGCTTATCATTTCTGACCTCCTACGAACTACTTTGTTGCTAAACACCATTCCCTCATCATCACCCACTTACAGGACCCTACCTGGTACATCATTTAAGCTGAGTACTCTCTTTCTCTCCAGAGCCTCAGAGGACTTAAGCCTATCTCTGTCCTCCTAAAGAAAAAAAAAATTCTCCATTCTACTTCTTCCCCTTTTAACATATCTGGTTCAATATCTCTGGCTTCTTAATTCTGCAATGGATCCTTTCCACATGGTTGTGGCTGACTTTTATACCCTTCTTTCTACTATCCCTTCAGGGATCGCACATTGCTCAGTCCTAGATTTCAAGGATGCATTCTTCTCTATCCCTCTAGATGCCCCATCAAAAACATCTTTGCTTTTACTTGGACTGGCCCTGACACCCACTTCTCTACCCAACTCAACTGGACTGTTCTACTCTGGGCTTCTAGGACAGCCTAAACCTATTTGGCCAGACCCTGGCTTCTGACTTACTCTCTTTGTCTCTCCCTACAGCTAAGATTATCAATTAAGTTGATGATATTCTCTTCTGCAGTCCCTTTAGAGATTGTCTAAACTACACCTCTGCTCTTCTAAATTTCCAGGCCTGCTGAGGTTATAGAGTCCTACCTTCTAAAATGTCCAGTTGCCCACCCCTCAGGTCACCTACTTGTGATTAACAATTACTCCAACCAACACAGCCATTATCTTCGACAGAAAGCACCCAATCCCTTCACTAACAGTCCCCTCTACTAAAGAGGAGATTCATTTCTAGAATAGCTGACTTTTTACATTCCAGGGTTCATTTTTTCTCTCCTTTCCCACCCCTTATATGAAGCACCCTTAGGTCCCCTCAGGAACCTCTTCTCAAGTCTGTTACTATGCCCATTCAAAGGCTCCAACAGCCCCTCCTTTAGGTCCCAGGCTTACAATTCTCAGATATAACCCATTCCTTCTTCCCTATGTAACAAATTGAGGAATGTGCCCTTGGAGTCCTAGTTCACCAACTAAAATTCTCCTTTGCACCCATAGCATACTTGTCAAAAAAAAAAAAATTAGACCTGATCATCCAATCATCCAAGGATGAGCATAGTGCATGTGTGCTTTAGCAGTTTCTGAGCTCCTTATTCAAGAATCCAAAAAACTAAACCTTTGAGGGACCTATTACTGTACCCTTTCCCCAGCCATGAGTAGGCTAAACAACACACACACACACACACACACACACACACACACACACACTACCCTCCCTGATGGTTTTACAAGCTGGCTAGAGTCATTGCCTGGCCTTACTGCATTTGCAACTTTCCTATCAGAGTTTTGAGGAGTTGATTCTCAATCCAGCTGAAATAAAGGATGGATCTATGGGTTTTCCCTATATAAATGCAGAGCTGAAAATTAAACTTTGAGCCTTGATCAGAAATTTTTGTCTTGGGTTCATCTTTCTTTTGCCCACCCAACCTTTTCTATTTCCAGCCTCTCTTTGAGGTAAACCCAGTTCATCTATGGCTGCTGGACAGCTACATATTACTATCTTCTCTTATAACCTGTCCCAGGTCTTATACAAAGGCTAAAAAAATTCTGAAGGACAGGTTCTTTCTCTTCCAGTAGCACTAGTAGAAGACTCTATACTTACTTTACAATCATAACCACCTCTTAATATTTCAATTTTTTTTCCTTGACCAAATGCTGACCACTCCCTATTTCATTCCTGCACTGAAACCTAAGAGGGACTTTTGCTCCATCCTCACACATACAGGAGGGCACATTGCTTTGGGCCATCTATATCTGGTACATAGATGGCAGCTCCTTTATACTTGGCTATGCTATAGTGTCAGATATGGAGGTAGTTGAGGAATGGGCCCTCTCTGCCCACAACACTAATCTAACAGGCTGAACTAATAACTCTTGCCTTCCAATTGGCACAGAGACAACCCCTAAGCATCTATACAAACTCTAAATATCCCCTGTCCCATATTGCTATCTAGAAAGGGTACGAGCTACTTACAGCAAAAGAAGGATCAATAACCAATGCAGACCAAATTATGGCCAGGCTAAAAGCCTCCCATCTCACTATAGCTATTGGAACTGTCCACTGGTGGTCCAACCAGACAGCCAACTTTTTCATCTCTAAGAGAAACAACTGGGTTGATGAGTCAGGTAGAGCTGTGGCCCTTGGAAGCCTAGACTCATTCCACCCACCACAGGTGGAACTACACTACAACCCTCTCACACTACAATCCTCCCCTTCTCGCCTCCCCCACCCTCCATCACTTGCTGACTCTCCTCAGAGTCTGTCCTATCTAAACCAGCTCTTTCACCCTAAGAGCCAAACCTTGTCTTACTTTGTTAAAATCCACCTATAGCCTACTCCTGAGGACTTGCACTTCTTAAAATCTGTTACTGCTACTTGCAAAACCTGTCAGATGTCAAACACCAACTACAGGTCCTCCTTTTCCTACCCACCAGCCTAAAGGTTCCTGCTCTGGGACCAACTAGAAACTTGATTTTAACCAAATGCCAATCATCAAACATTCCAAGTATCTTGGTCTTGGAGGACACCTTCTCAGGATGGGTGGAGACATTCCACCAACAAAAGGAATCAGACAGTCTCTGATCTCCTCCCCCCCATGAGATCATCCCTCAATTTGGAAGCCCAGCCTCTCTCAGACAATGGTCTTGAATTCACTTCCCAAGTTTCTCAACCCTATCTAAGGCCCTTAACATCCCATATTATTTTCATATTCCATATCACCCCCAGTATTCAGGAAAGGTAGAATGGACTAAGGACTCTTTAAAAACTACTCTTGTCAAACTGTTACAGGAACTTATCTTTGATTGGGTAAAACTTCTACCACTGTCTCTTCCCAAGTGAGCTCATGTATGGACAACTGGTTCTGACTCCTGATCATTCACACAAATCCTCTCCCCTTCCTGATCACCTACTCACCCCCTTACTCTGTCACCTCTGCTCCCCCCTGTGGACCATGGCCACACACCAACATTGGAAATCAGGCACTTCTCTCCTCCAGACCATCGTCCCCCATCCCTTTCCCCTAAATGGCGGGGTCCCTTCAAGGTATTTCTCCTGATCCCGCACAGCTGCTAAGCTTGAGGGAATCACTCATTGGGTTCAACCTGTTTCACCTCAAGGCCTTTACCCCTCCACCTCAAAATAACTCTTCTCCTTACCTATTAACTCCAAAAGGACGCTACTCACTCATGCTTCAGAAGTTGTTGGGAACAACCACCTTTTCCCCAATTCCAGAAAAATGAGGCTCCAGTCCAGCAGCTGCACACTACCCTACTGGATTGTACATGGGATTCTCCTCCTCCTTTTCATGTTCATTTCTATACAGGGTAATCCTTATGTATGGAGATTCAGAGTTCAAGAAGCTCTTGCTTATGACAAACAGTCTTTCCAAATAGGATCAGGAAAGTGCCCTATAGCTGGATGCCAGGAGCCTATAAGCATTGCTATCACCCCTATATCTCCCATTCCTTCTAAATATTATGACCTCTTTTTCAGTTTCCTTTTTGACTGGGCAAAAGTTTATTGTAATGAATGGACAGACAGATATGGGGGCTATGTATATTTGTCTATATTTCCATATGTTAGCATCACTGACCAGTTGTCTCTCCTATCAATGACACAAAACCCTCTTATTCTATATTCAGGACCCATGGAATCCCAGGTGGGAAATGTATGTTGGTAAACTCTACTATGCCAACAAATCTGAACTTCCTATAAGCATGATTCATATCCAGAGAAAATATGTCCCAATTATCCAACCCTTGGAGATAGGAGAAGTATGCGAAGTAATTAAATACTCCTCCAATGTCATTACTTCTTGATATCCCCTCTCCTATATAGTACTAACCTGTCATTTTGCCTTTGATCCAGACTCTGATCTCAGCCTATCATTCCTTAAGGTCACCCAACCTGACTATGTTGGAGACTGCTGGCTATGTGTGCCCCATGGCTTCTCTAATTGCCCAGTTTCTCCAGTGACTCTCTCAAATAGCCTTGCTTTGCTTTTCACGAACTGCCCTGGCCAGGATGCTGCCAGGATTCCATATCTCTTCTATATCACCCTCTTTGGCATGGTAAACTGCTTTAAGGCATCTGGCACATGTTCTGTAGGAACAATACGTTCCCTATAATGTAACAAAAGCACAATTCTTGATACCTCATCTCTACCACAGTGCCCTACAATGCAGAACATGTCAATTCTTTGTGATACTCAGGTATAGTCATCTACCTGCCTGCTCATCAAGAGTTTGTACACTGCTGTTTCTTTACCTTTCCAATCTCAGTTGTAGACTTAATAGCTGCCCACCATAACAAAACAGCATCCCAGCTCCTGTCCCTCCTGGCTCTTGCAGGAATAACCACAGGTGTTGCCACCAGGACAGCAGGACTGGCCACCTCTCTATCCTTGTACCATCAGTACTCTGCTCAGTTTATCCAAGATTTTCAACATGCCCAAACCATATTCATTCTCCCAGGGCAGATCAATTCCCTGGCAGCAGCATCTCCTGGTACTTCAAAACCGAATGGGACTAGAACTTCTTACAGTTGAAGAGGGTATCCTTTGCTTTTTTTCTCCACGAAGAAGCCTGCTTCTATATCAACCTGTTCCATATAGCGAAGAACAAAATCCAACAACTACAAACAGACCTCCAAAAATATAAGAAACAACTCAATGCCTCTGATTCCTGGGCCTTTGAAAACCCCATATGGAAATAGTTACTGCCTCTTTTGACTTCTCCTCTTCTTATTTTTCTGCTTTTATTATTTGTACCTTGCTTCACCAACCTTTTCTCCACAACCCTACAATGACAAATCCAAAAAATTCCCAACCAAATGGTTAATCCTTTTACAGGATTACTAACTACTAGCCAATTAGTATCAAATGTGTCCTGATAGTGAGAATCAACTACATACCAAAATTGATGACGCCCTTGGACTGCAGGATGCAGTTTAGGAGAGCCAGTGCCCTATTCCTGCCTCATTATTGCCTCACCTTTGGTCTCCTGTTGTCATCATTAGTAGCCCAGAGGTCACACATTATCATTGTTACCTCAATCACAGGTCTCCCTGTACATGTGCCACAGTCTCTACAAAGAACTACATTTTTCTTCTCTCACCCCTTTTTTCATTTCTCCCCGCAGAGGCAGCCTCTGCACCCCCTTGCCCTTCCCTTTTAATAAACCTCACATATGAGACTGTCTCACAGTGATCTTGTTGGGACCCGCCCTGAAATTCAGGTACAAGCCTTCATGAAAATAGAAGAGGAGGGGCCTACTGGGGAGAAGAGGTTAAGAGGGAGGAAGAAGAAGAGGAGAGAGGATGATATGATATGAATATATTGTGTATATATATTAAATAAATTATGGAAGAATAAAATATTTAAACAGTGAAACAAATTCTAGAAAACCATAAAATAGTAACTGGTTCATTTGGGATAAAAATAAAGCAAGGACATGTAATAAATTTTAAGGGGAGTTTTATTTTTTTTTATTCTATTTTTGTTGTTGTTGTTTGTTTTTGACCAAATAGAATGTTTAAACATAGATTCGGATGGCCATTTTGCTGTTGTCTGTTAGCAAAGAGCTAAGGAGGGGCTAGGTGGTTTTCTGGGAGGATACAAGGTGTGCTCAAACCCAAAAGCCATCCCAAGTTTTAACAAAAAGCCAATTTAATTCAAATTGAGTAGATGAGTCCATTGGCCAATTCAAGTCCAAGTTATAAAAGAGAGAGGAGAGAAAGATAGGGAGGGGGAGTAAGAGGGGGAGGGTGGGGAGAGAGATTTTGTAAACCCACTAGAAGATTCAGTGTTGAAGACTAAAGACTAACAAGGTACTTGTCATTTGCAGCCAGGTCCTGGCTGTGCAGCCTGGGGACTGTCCCACTGTGCTTCCCTGACCCCATCTTTGTTCCTTACTAGTAAATGCAGAATAAGATGAAAGTCCAGAGTGAAGCTGAGGACTCTGTGGGTTGAGAAGGGGCGGCCCTCCTACCTTAGAGTCTATTACTTGCTGAGATCTGATTAGAACCTTTTTTCTGAACCACCAGCTGAGCCTTTCTCCATTCCTTCCACACTGAAGTCACCAGCTAACCACTAGGTGTGAATGGGGTTCTGTCAGCAATAACTTTTCTGTATGACTCCCACCCCACCCCCATCAGCTCCTTTTCTCTCCAAAGGCTCTCTTTGGTAATGGTGAGTGAAAGAAAAAAAAAAGTCTTTGAAATCCATTTAGCCGTTTTGAACATTGCTTCCAAAGGGTTATTTCTGAAGGTATAAGGAGTGTTTGCAAAAGGCAGTCAATTCCTTGGCGTCAAAAAGTTATTAAGTGTATCTATCTGCTGCCATACAAAATGACTCTATGAAACCAGTAACTGTAGAATACTAGTATGTCTTGTGTAGTTTCATTTTATGTGCGTTGATAATTACTGCAAGCCTGGCCATAATAGTGATTTTTTTTTTAATGTATTTTTATCAGAGGACAGGGGAGAATGGTTCAAGGGATAAACTTACTTGCTAATGTAAACATTAGAACCTGAGTTTAGCTCCCCAACACACATTAAAAATCACTTGTAACCCCTAGCCCTGGTGGGGAGTTAGGCGTGGGGAGGAAGAAAGATCTTTAGGGCTTGCTGGCAACCAGCCTAGCTGAAAAACAGTAAGCTCAGAGAGAGATTTCCTCTCAGGGGAATATGGTGATAGAGGAGTACGTTAGGCTCTTGCATGTGGACACATTCATCTATATACCCACACAGACACACAAGCACACACAGCAAACACCAAAATACATTGTTTCAATTATTATAACTTCTGGTGTTCTACAGAAAATTCACTACCATCTACTTATAGAAACAAAATAATATTATTTTTCCCTTTTGAAGACACGGGTGCTCTGAAGAAATCCCCTATTTTACAGCTTCCTTCTTCAGTCTTCTGACTTGTGAGGCATGGGTGACCTTGGGCTACACTTGGCAGAGATTGTATCTGACTGCCCGGCAGATGCAGTGAGTGATGTCTCAAGATGAGAAGTCCTTATTTGTAAATAGAAAGAGTACTGAACTCAAGCATCCAGCTCTGAACATCTACAGGCAACAAAAGCTGGGACCTGGAAGCCAAACAGAAGCATTATACAAGATGAAAATAAACCATGGAACAGAAAGGAAAGGAGAGCCTCGCTTAATTCAGATCAACCTTAGACCACCAAAGAGCCATGTTGCAACATTAATTTAAGTGACTAAAGAATAATCGTGGGCCTTTTCTTGTCTAGTTAGACTTTAAGTCCCTTGATACTAGGACCAATGTTTTCAATTAAGAATAACATTTTCTGAAAGAAAACCAGGATGCCAGAGAAATACTTGTTAAAGTAGTTCTTGCCGCCCAAGCCTGAGGACCTCAGTTCAGATCTTCCTATATGAACCTGTATGAAGCATGTTCTGTTACCTCAGTGGTGACACAATACAGACACAAGAGGATTGTTGGAGCTTGCACACCTAACTTCAGCCTAACTCCAGATTCAGTGAGAGACCCCATCTCAAGACAATATGGCAGAAGGTGATAAAGTGGACCACTGGACATCCTCCTCTGGCCTCCACGTGCTCATAGGTCCACTATGTGCAGATACAACAAACACCTTCACATAAAATTTGAAAAAGAAAGAGAAAACCAGGGCATAATTGCCAGCCTGCTGGATGAATGGCTTGACAACAGCATAAATATGAGATACATCAAAAGGAACCAGATCTCACAGCTCCTGCCCTGAGTGTGTTTCTGTCTATTACAATTCTTTGCCATAGAGGTTCCATCTGAGAGGTTTCTGGCCAGAGGCAATAACATTTGGAAAAAAGAATTCTGCAGACATCTAAGAACATGTAATAGATATGTGACATGGAGAGCCTGAGAGCTTGGCACAGGCTCCTTTATCTCACAGCTGCAGTTCTGAAAGGGAATCCTGCCTCCATACCCCAGGAGTCTCTATAGAATGGGTAAGCTGCTGTGTGGTTAGTGACAGAATCTGAATTGATGGCCAAGTTCCCTGATGTTCCTGTTGGAACTCTCCCTCCCCAGCCTGGTGCCTAGAGATTCCCTGCTGAGGACCAGTCTGGAGCATCTGGAGGTTAGCCATGAGGCAGCTATAGGGATGGCCTGAAGCCTTGCCACGATGTAGGAGTCACAATCCCAATTTGCCATTCTATTTTGTTAGGACCAAAGGAAAACAGTGGGCCCTGGCTTGGCTACTTGGGTACTTTTCCAGATGAGTTTAACCCAAACACAACAGACTTGAAATAAAATCGGGTTTGACAAACTATGGAAACGGATACATTTTCTATTTTCCTGGGATGTGGTCTACTAATTAAAGAAACTATTACAACCATGGCTTTTTCTGCAGGTCACAGCCTGAGGAGGAGAAACCTTGAGATCTCATGCTTAGCCACCGTCTGGACACTGGATTCCATACTGAGCACTGTCTGTATATAAAGCCACTTTTAATTCCTACCCTCCCCTACCTAAGCGGATGCTGTGAGGAGAAATGAGAAGAGTTAGTGCTATCTTCTTCCCTGTCCATCTGGCTCTCTCGTTTGTAAGGACCACAGTAGGTTCCAGGCCAGAACTGAAAAAAAAAAAAAAAAAAAAAAAAAGACAGACTGGAGCCAGGTTGAGGCCCTATGGGACAGAGAGGCAGAGATCCAAACTTGAGCTTGGATGTGAATGAAACAGAATTTCACATGATGAGATCAAATCAATCCTATGAACTTGTGGTTCTATAAAATCTTTGGCCAATGATTATGTCATCATTAAATTCTAAAAAATACAATACAAAAGAGACCATATTCCAATTTAGCCCTAACTTGTGTGGGCCAAGCTTTTTCTCCCTCCTTGAGTGTTTAAAGTACCAAAGGGGAATTAATTACCAACCGTTTCATTTGGGTCCACGGGAGGCATTATTTGCAATGCCCTCTGGCTGTGAAAGATCCAACAGGATGCTAAAGTAGTGCACCAGTCAGAGCACTACAGATCATCCAGTTATTAAGCTTTCAATAAACCCATACTACAATAGTACCACACATGCTCAATATTAAAGTTGATTTTTCTATAAAGCCACTGTCTTATTTAGAGAGAGAAATACTTAGAACATTAGATCTTGTCTTATTTCACCCTTCACTCCAACTCCTCCTCACACATGCTTTTAGTT
Organism: Mus minutoides; assembly: GCA_902729485.2. Classification (NCBI taxonomy): domain Eukaryota; kingdom Metazoa; phylum Chordata; class Mammalia; order Rodentia; family Muridae; genus Mus; species Mus minutoides. The sequence goes on from LR751693.1 coordinate 18,967, forward strand.
TAACTGATCCTGTACTAGTTCCCACAGAGACTTCCCAACCAGGGACACCCACAGAGAAACAAATAGAAGAAGCAGGACCTGGAACAATTCTACTCTTTGTCAGTGCCTTGCTCTTTCTGGTAAAGTTTGCATAATTTATCACTAGAATCCCAGGATTCTCACTTATTGTTTCTGCGGTGACTATTCATTTTACCACTGACTCTGCTCTCCCTTGGTGTGCAAATTAAAAAGCTGCAGCTTCTATGCTCTGGACTGAAACTGGCAAATGCGGACCCAGGACATCAATGGATAGAACTCCATGGAAAACAATTGCTGCACACAAGAGACTCCTACCTCTCTGGGGAGACAGAGTGTAATGTTCTGAGACTCTAATAAAGCCACAACTGTGATCTACAGGGATCTACTTGCTGACAGTCTCAGTGATAATCCAATTATTAGGCTTTCAATAAACCAACACCATAGTAGCATCATTTCTTGTAATTCAAGATGATCTTTGTCCTTAAGAGAAAGGAACATGACATTAAGTGGCATATGTCTTAGAAATACCACCCAGTTCACAAATGTGCAGAGCAAAGTGTTCAAGAGAAAGAATGTAAGCTGTGTTAACTGCAGCTGTGCAATGGGGTGGGCTTGGAGGGCCCTGTAAGCATAAGAAGAATGAGTGACACAGGCAGCTACAGTGTCCACAATGCACTACTGCACTGAAAGTCACGCAGAGAAGGATGCGTGTTCTAGACTTCAGGACTGGGAAGTACATCTTATGTGAAAATAAAAGCAGTGTCCTGGCATCTTTGCTGGGGAGGATAAACATTGGTTTTCTGTTTGTTGTTTAGTGTTGTTTATTTTGATTAGAGGGAAAGCGAGGGGGGGGCCAAGAGAAGACAGCAAGCAGTCTCTGCACCCCTGTGGGATGTCACCCTCACATCACTTGGCTGCTCTAGATGCTGACTCAGAGCAAAGGCAGCAAGGCTCCATGACCAAGGCTTCCTCATGTGTCAAGCATGAGAGCCCCAAATCCCAGGCTTGTCATAAAGAAAGAAAGGGATGATGCAACAAAATCTTGTTGTCCTAGAGATTTGTGAGTACACCTTATGGAGCAGTGGTGAGCGTGGTGGCAGATAGGATTGTTTACACAAGGGGCTCAGCTGAATAGAATATGAATCCATCTGTCTCACAAGATCAAGAGGGAATTTTATTTTTGGAGTTGGGGGATATATCTTGGTTTGAAGAATTTCCCTTACATGTGTAAGGCTTTGGTGCTATTGTTTGCACTGCACGTGTGTGTACACATAAACACACAAACATGCTTGTGTACAAACACACACATACACAGAGGAGGTTCAGAGAGGGAGAGGGAGAGGGAGAGGGAGAGGAGGTCCTTCTTGCAAATGACCAGGATAACCAAAGCAGTTCATATAGCAAAGAAACAGCTCTTCTATAAACTAGGACAGGACTTACTGTGT
>LR751693.1:20802-143955 GCA_902729485.2 Mus minutoides
GTTTGCACTGCACGTGTGTGTACACATAAACACACAAACATGCTTGTGTACAAACACACACATACACAGAGGAGGTTCAGAGAGGGAGAGGGAGAGGGAGAGGGAGAGGAGGTCCTTCTTGCAAATGACCAGGATAACCAAAGCAGTTCATATAGCAAAGAAACAGCTCTTCTATAAACTAGGACAGGACTTACTGTGTAACAAATGAGGACTTGTTGGCACACACTTGCTATGTTAGACTCTCTAAGGAATGCCCCAGCTGTTTCAACATTCCTCTCTTTGGATTAGACAAGCATAGGCCTGTGCTGTTTGGAACAGCATATTTAGCATCCCTAGCCATGCCTACTAGTGGATACCCTAAAATTTATTCACTAAAACTAACAAATAGTACCCACACATTGTGCCACAGATTTTTAGGTGAATAATAATAATACAAACACATTGTTATGTCTCCTTCACATTGAAGAAACTGAGGCATAGAATGACTGGACATAGTTTAAAAAGAAAATGGGAAATAGAAACAAATAGCAAATTACTTATGTAGCCTCAAACGATTATTATTAGGGGAAGGGAAGGTACTCAGAAAGCTTTTCTAACTATACAAGAAGCTCCACAGTTATCCCAATGAAAAATCTGAGACACAGCAAGTCACTGATAATTAATAGGCTTTTGTTATCGTTTTCAGGACTAAAAGAATGGAAATATAAGGTTGAAGAGGATTCTCTTTCTGTGCCTTATCACCAATATGTTAAAGGGGGGGAGGGCAACGGGAGTAGGGAGGCAAGGTCACAGCTTAAAATACCAGCATGCATGCAAGGATAGTTCCACACTCACCCTTACAATGCCATTCTATGTATCTGAATATGGTGCCCATTCCCCTGCTTATAACATTTCACATCATGACTCTGTTTTAACATGTAATCATAGTATACTGTCTGGGTTTGTGTGTCAACTTGACACAAGCTAGAGTCATCAGAAAGGAAGTCATCTGAGAAGAAATGCCTCCATGATATAAGGCATTTTCTCAATTAGTGATGAATAGGGAAGAGCACAGCCAGTGATGGGTGGTTCCATCCCTAGACAGGGGATCCTAGGTTTCATAAGAAAGCAGGCTGAGCAAGCCATGTGAAACAAGCCCCTTAGCAGCATTCCTCCATGACCTCTGCATCAGCTCCTGCTTCTGGGTTACTGGCCTGCTTGAGTTCTTGTCCTATCTTCTTTTGGTGATGAACAGCAATGTGGAAGTATAAGTCAAATAAAACCTTTCCTCCTCAACTTTCTTTCTGTTCATGGTGTTTCATTGCAGCAATAGAAACACTAATTAAGACATGAAGCATCCATAACTTGTAATTTTCTTTAAGTGATATCAACATCCAAGTTCACTTCTGTCATGAGAAGGTGTGTTACATCATTTAGAAGATGTGGTGGTTTGAATTAAAATGGCCCCTATAGGCTCATACTTGAATGCCTGGCCCCTGGTTGGTAGAACTGCCTTAGGAAAGAGTAGTAGGTGTGGCCATGTTGGAAGAGGTGTGCCACTGGGAGTGAGCTTTGAAGTTTCAAAAGCCAAAACCAGGCTCAGTGTCCCTTTCTCTGTCTGCTGCTTGTAGATGAGACGCAAGCTCTCAGCTACTGCCCCAGTGCTATGCCTGCCTTCCTGCTGCCATGCTTCCCAACATGATGTCCATAAACCCACCCACCAAAACTTCATGAAAGCTCTCAATTGCCTGATGTCTTTTTTAAGTTGTCTTCACCATGTTGTCTTTTCAGCGGTAGAAAAATAATTAAGACAGAGATCACTTTTTTATTGGAAGTAATTTTTAAATTATATTGAAAAACATTATGCAGCCAACTCTTCAGGTTTGTAGCTCTTTTGAAAAGGCATGAACAGCAATATTCAGCTGTGTACCTTCAACTTTGTGTGAAGGGAAGTGCCCAGTGAAATATCAACATGAAGGGGACATTGCTTGTGGAACATAATGTTGATATAACTGGGACAGTAAGTTTGGGCCAGAGGTTTTTGTTTGTTGTTGTTGTTTTGTTTTGCTTTTTGTTTGCTTTTTTGTTTTTGTCTTGTTTCTTTTTGCCTTTGAATACATTTTATTTCTAGCCTGAGAGTAAATTGTGACTTCTGCTATGTTGCAGGCTCAGACTTTCTTTTGTCAAAGTCTTCAGAGCCAAAAGCCAAGTTTGACCTGAAGAGCTCTGAGACTTGCCCCTTTGCTGTGTCCTTTAGATCCAGCATAAAAGAACACTAGGTTTTTAATAACATAAATAAAGGCTTCTGGATTCCTCTCTGTGCCAGAGGAGGCTTAACTTCCATGTGAGCACTTCTAAAATTAGGCTAGCTTCTCCAACCATCCCTATTTCAACAATCTTATTGTATGTGTAACACACACACACACACACACACTGATCATGGTAACAAGAAGAGAGGGAAAGGCCACATATAATTATGTCTGTATTTCATTATAAAACAATAAATGTTTTAGAATCATATACTGATTTTCAAGTAAAGAAAGACTTTATAACATCAGAGACCATGAACCATATTCTAGAGACGTGCAAAAGAAGTGGAGAGGAGAAAGGAACTCAGTGGTGGTTAGTTTAGGGTGTATGCCAGGCAACATGCCTCCCTGCTGTGTATAGAGCCAAGGACATTAGGTTTCCAGGAATATGTGGGATAGTTGAAGGATAAGAAGGACAAGAGCAGAAGAGACTGAAGATAAATATGATTCCTTCCTAGAGAACAGTATAGATCATTGAAATGAAAAGCTTCCTAACTCCCTGCTTGGATTCATGACCTTGAACAGCCAGCCCTTCAGGAACTATTCATGTGTATAAACAGAGCAAATAATATCTTTTATGAAATAGGAATGTACAGTCTTGAGAGATGTTTACAGGGTATAAGTGCATTTGCCACACAAGAGAGGAAATGCAAAATTGAATCTACATAACCCCAACAGAAGTGGAAATCATAGCTGACTACTTGTAATCCCAGCACTCCTATGGAGGATGAGGGGATTGCTCCAAAATTCCATGCAGCAGTAAAATGACAAAGAAGCCCTGACTCACACAAGGTGGAGGATGAGGCCCTATGTGCCGAATTTTCCTCTGACCTCTACATACATACCATGACACACGTGCACACATTTCCCACATGCACATAGACACAGAAAAGGCAACATAAAAAGGACTCTATTATAGAAAATCCTATTTCTATCAACAAATTTATAAAACAGTATAAAGGAACATGCAGGTGTGTTTGTGCCCGTGTTCTCACTGGTGACTAATTGTGTAGATGGATAGGCCTCTCACCCTTCACTCCTCGTGAGAAGAAGAAGCACCCCCACACTTTACTAGTGACCTCAAAATCGTAAGTTGTCAAAGTCAGTAGAATGTCCTTGGTGTTCAGTTTAACTTTATACTGGATTCAGGAAAAGCACAGAGAGAAGGAAGGAGGGGGCGGGGTCTAGAAAACAGGTATGTACCTAATTTCCAGCTATAGTCCAGCTGAGCCCAGCTTTAACAGACCAAGCCTACAATAGGTCTACAGAGAAACAACAAAGAGCAATATCTAGCTGTAAGACACTCAGATTCTGAGGCAGGTTTTTGTACCTTGATTATAACAATATCTTACTAGTATACTGATTGATGGAATGACTCTGAACTAATAATGATGCCTGCAATATTTATACTGGAGCCTTCTGGAGTGACAGCACTCCAACTCAACGTACTCAGGAGTGTATTTCAAAGCAAATCAGGCATGTTCATCATTCTTGAACCTTCCTCCCTCTGAGAGTGTAATTCCTTGTGCCCACTGGTGCTGTCCATGGCTATTCTCTGGTATACAAAATTCTCGAGATGCTTCTGGTTGTTCCTGGTGGATTATATCCTACCCAACATCTTTGTAACGCCCTATTAACATCAACCCTCTATAAGTGTCTTGCCGACCTCAGTTTTTACTGGTTGTTGATAAGATTTATTTACCATGAGTTGTTAATGACAATAGAATCTTCCAAAAGATGTTTCTAAAAACATTTTCTTTTAATTTAAAAATATTTCCTTCTTTGCAGTGTACTATAGAAAAGAGAAGGGAGATGCTTCTGTGGCTCTCAGTCATCATTGTCACCCTTCAATATCCTCTTCCTTGTCCCTTGCTCACTGGAGTAAGACTGGAGCTCATGGGATGGATGGTCAGACAGCTGTGCTTTCAGTTTCAAAAATGTAAGCACATAAAGCATGAAGCAAGCAAAAGTAAAAACAAAAACAAAACATACTAATAGCCAACTAGCAAGCATGGCAGAGAAAAGCCATAGATATACAGAAAAGTGCCATGCAATCAGGTGCTTGCAATACCAAGCAGAAACTGACTGGAGAAGCCCTTCTGTCAGCTGAGTGGAGCTCCTGCCTGTGAGCCCCGAGCAGAAGCGAATGTTCGTTGAATGAGCATCCAGTTTCTTGTTTCCACCACAGGCATATTTTATTCCATGAGATAAACAATAATAACCTTTACTCAGAATGGTTTACCTTTAGCTGTCTAATGAATGCCATCTTTGCAAGGCAGTGGTGGCACACGCCTGTAATCCCAGCACTTGGGAGGCAGAGGCAGGCGGATTTCTGAGTTCGAGGCCAGCTAGGGCTGTACAGAGAAACCCTGTCTCAAAAAAAAAAAATGCCATCTTTTAAAATACTTTTATCTCTTTGTTCTACTCTACCTGACACAGAGGCAGGGCCAGCCTGTCTCAGGTCTTCTCTCAGGGCATTTGAGAGAAATATGCTAGAATATGATTGAATTAAGGAGACCTATCTTGCTCTCAGAGTCAGCTCTAAACAAGGGCAAACAGCGCATGACAATTGACCAATATTATTTATCTTACACCAATCCCCATATCAGAAGATGGCTAGAGAATGTTTGCAAAAGGGACATTGGTATTTGGTAAATATCTTAGCCATGTTTAACTCTCATTTCTAAATCTCACAAACTTCTAAAGCCACACCTCTCCTTTTTACATTTGTGTGTGTGTGTGTGTGTGTGTGTGTGTGTGTGCATGTGTACACTTGCTTGTATGCTTGCGTGTGGGAAAGTGTGCAGATGTGTGTACATTAATGTGGAGTCCAGAGGTTGATGGTATCTTCCTCTTACCTTGAAGCTAGAGCTCACCAGTTCAATTCTTCTATCTGGCCAGTGAACCCCAAGGGTCCTCCAATCTCTTCCTATCCAACACTGGAATTACAAGTACATACTACCAAACACAACTTTTTACATAAAATCTGGAAATCCCAAGTAAGGTTCCCCTACTCCTACAATGGACAATTTCCAACTGAGCCATTGCCCTTGACCCTAGTTGACAGTATCATCTTATAAAATGCCTTGTAAACTATATGAAGAAAAACTTCACATGAGGAAAATGATGCCTCACACATCCAAAGAGGCTTATCCACCCCTCTGGCAGTAGAGTTGGGGGCCTCTGAATGATGGATGGGACACTAGTTTTTTCTGCCTGTGTTATTACCAGCTAAACCACTCTAGGCTTCAATGATAGTAAGTAACTAAAAACAGAACATCATGCTTAAAGTTTGCATCTCAGCTTTTAACATATAGATGTCCTACAAGTGTAACCCTGATGACATCATGCATTCTCTGCTGATACAGAGTTGTTCTATATAATTTGGTTTTACACCTGTGCTGACTCATAGAAGACATCAATCTAAAAGCTTTGCAGCTGACATAATATCTATGAACTGTCCATTCACAGTCTTCTGTATTTGAAAGCTACAAAAATTAATTATACTTTGTTCATAAAGTTAATAGTACTTAAAATTATCAATAAGTACAGTATTTTACTTTTGAAATAAAAAGCATAAATTTGTGTTTTAAGTGGACAGATAATTTCTTTAAAAATATCTTTCTTTTTAAAAATTTTTATTGAGACTGAGTCTACTTATAACCTAACTCACCTCAAATTCACCATATGATGGAAAATAACATCACATTCTTTTTTTTCCCAATATTTATTAGATAACTTCTTCATTTACATTTCAAGTGTTATCCAGAAAGTTCCCTATACCCTCCCCCTTCCCAGCCCTGCTCCCCTACCCTCCCGCTCCCACATCTTGGCCCTGGTGTTCCCCTGTACTGGGGCATATAAAGTCTGCATGACCAAGGGGCCTCTCTTTCCAATGATGGCCAACTAGGCCATCCTCTTCTATATATGCAGCTAGAGACATGAGCTCAGGGGGTACTAGTTAGTTCATAACATCACATTCTTGTTCCTTCTCCAGCTCCCCACATGCTGAGGTAATATGGTCACTCTCACAGCCTCTTCAGAGTGTATGTCTTGTTCTTCCTACAGCTTGTATATGGCAGTGAGACATGATGCTATTGAGTGTGACTACTCAGACACTGGCCTTCTCATCTTTCAATAATATGACACAAGTGTTTATTTGATACTTTGGCCATAGCCAAAATCAACAGCAGACAATGTGTCCAAATCTCCGTTCTGGTACTGAAGCAAATTTATTATGTTTCTTTATGAACCAAATTGAAATAATCAGAATTGAATCCCAGGTGAAAAAATACATTCTACTCCTGTGGCAGTGAGGACACTCATGAACATTGTGAGCCTTGTTCTTATGTGGAAAGAAAAATTTAAAAATCTGTGAAGAAACAGGCCAGGAACTGGCCCTGCCACCATGTCTTCTGATTCTCAGTTCAACCCCTCCTGGCACTGCCCATTCCCCCTACAGGTGTTTGAAGCTACACATGAGAGATGGTTGCATCCAGATGTGCCTTTACTTTCTGCCAAGAGATCATTTCTTGAGGGAATCCTTAAGAATTGGCTGAGAATATTCAGCAACGTAGTCCTGTCCTTAAGGCTGGCACTTTTCTGAGCCCCTTGAAACTTCTTAACAATTGCTTTAAAACCCTATCCTCTTGCTGCCTAGTACCCTCCCAGGCCCTGCTTTGAAGACATTTTCCCCCATTAAATCCAGTTGAAGAAAATAATCCTCAGCAAAGGTATTTTCTTCATGGTTCTGTCCACAGTTTGCCCCTGGGTCAGCTGCATGACACCAATGTCTCCAACTACAATTACTAGGTGAGGTATTTTCTCCTGAGGCAACACAGCTGTTTCTGTCTTTCAGGAGGTAAAATGTGAGTGTTAATCCATAATTATACAAGGAGGGAAAATGGCTACTTAGCATATGCACAGCTCAGAACAAAAATCCTAGTACCAATTAGTAATGATATGAATTTGAGTCTAAATAGCCAATTTGCCAGCATGAAAGTCCCCATCAGAAAACTATTCCTTCTTTCCATCTATAACAACCCTTCATGCTCAAATAATAGAGCACCTGAGAGGTAGGAACTTTCCATTAATGTCTATAAGTGTGGCCATGTAGACCTCTCACCTGATTAAGGGGATACGGAATTATTCCACTGGCTGCCTAATATAACAATCATCGCAACATAGGGCCAGCTGGAATAGCCATACAGTGAAGACAGCACTCAGGAGAATGGTTGACAAGCCATTGAGTAGTTGAGACTTCTGAGTATTGTTTCCTCATTCTCCAATGGAAATGGCCCCCAGATGTAGGTGATTGGGAACAGAGTGCAGGTGTCCTCTTTAAACCCTGACAATGTGAATAGAATCTGGTGTAGTGTCTTGTATTAAATGAAGTTTCTAGAAAAAAAGGAAACTAAAACAAAATAAACAACTCCCCACTCCCAAAAAAGCCAAACCAGCCTGCCATATGTACAATAAACATCACACAGGCTAACTATCAGAACTTCAATGATTGTGAAGAGTTGAAATGTTTTAATGCCAAATTAATCCTGGACTATCTTAATGCCCTAAAAGCTATTTATTACCTAACTCAGCATGTGACTAAACAGCTCTGTGGCTCTTTAGAAATGAACAGATAAGACCCCCCAGCTTCCATCAACCCAAAAGTTAAGACTGTCATAGGCTGGAATCCAGAACCAGTAGCCCTCATTTTACTGTAACTTGCCTGCCTGATATTTCCCCTAATACTTCTGAAAATGGTTTATTATTTGCTTTGTCTGGTATGAAAAATGCTTTATGAAACTTTTACCATGTTGGAATGTAGTTGGAACACAATTTGTGTCCCCAAGCCACACACACTCATATTTAACTATGGAATAAACTCTCTCTCTCATTGTCTTTGAAATGAGAGCTGTGTTTCTAGTGGTGACACCTGTCTGCTGTCAAGGTGTGTGGGGTGGGAGTAGGGGTATATAAGCAGACTTTGTATCATGTCTTACTCTATGCTTCAAAGTGTTCCTCTTTCTCTGCCCTTTGACATTGGAAAGAAACTTTCCTAAGGAACACCTGTAATTGCAGAAAGATTTCAGAGGCAGAACATATATCTTGCTTCTTTGATTAAAGCTGTCTTATAAACACTGACCTCAAGACTCAAGGTTTAAAGACAAATGGCCCCTATCTTGTGTTCAAAGTTAATAAACTGATGGAATTCTGCATAGCAAAGAGGGTTTCTTTTGTTCCCATGAGTATAAGATTCATATTTACATTTTAATTTTTTATTCTCTTAGTTAGGGTTTACTGTTGTAAACAGACACCATGACCAAAGCAACTCTTATAAGAACATTTAATTGGGTTGGCTTACTAAAGGTTCAGACTTTAGTCCATTATCATCAAGGTGGGATCATGGCAGCATCAAGGCAGGCATGGTTCAGGAGGAGCTGAGAATTCTACATCTTGATCTGAAGGCTGTTTGTAGAATACTTACTTCCATGCAGCACAGTGCCACACCCACTCCAAAAAGGCTACACCTACTCCAACAGGGCCACACCTTCTAATAGTGCCACTCTGTTGGGGTCCACTGCCCGCAGTGGATGGGGTTCCTGGAGGATTGGCCCGAAGCTGAAATGAGACTACCGGAATGGGGGAAGAAAGAAGATCTCCAAGGCTACATAGTTGCTTCTGCTTAGAACGAATGTTTAATGGTGGACAAGCATTTGGGGATAAAGGAAGGGAGGCCCCGCCCCCAGTCTTCTGTGCAGGTGTTCTTGGAGTTTGGCGGGAACCCTGAAGTATCGTGACATCTCGCAGGTTGCGCAGGTGGGCTGGTCGTAGGTGGGCTGGGCCGAGCCGGGGGACCTGGGAGACCCGGGAAAAACAGACTGCAGGTTGTCACCGGGCTGTCAAGCCTAATTAATAAGACAATGGATGCCGCTGGGGTGCGGTTTCTCAAGGCTCTGGTCATTGCACCAGCTATGCTGGTGGGGGAGGGGTACCACACCACTCCCTGGGCTGAGCATATACAAACCATCACATATTCTTTTTAATAAATGCATGGCAATATAGTAGAGATATAGCCAATCAAGGATGCTTTCAGACATATGCCAGAATTTAAAGAATAAGTGTAAAATATTGACACAAGACAAATGACATACATACATACATACATACATACATACATACATACATACATAGAGTAAAGATAGTTTGGAAACACTAATCAACAAAAAGAAAGGAAAAACTAAATCTACATGTGAAGAAAATAAGATAAATGAAAAAGATCAATGAAAAATGGCTCTGAAAAAGAGGTGTCAAGGATAAATATTTGTGAAGTAAATAATTGTAGAAAAATCAAGATAGTGCTGAGTTTAATAATTTTTTTTAAAGAAGGCATAGAAGTGTCCTAGCAGGTCATTTGGATAGTTTAGGGTTTGGGTTTGGTTTGGTTTGCAAGATTGGTTGATTTGGGGTTTTGGGGTTGTTTTGGTTTAATTTTTATTTTTGCAGTGCTGGGAATTGAACCTAAGACCTTGTCCATACCAAGCAAGTGCTTTACCAGCTGAGCTGTATCCACAGTGACTTGCTTGTTAGCACTGGTATGTGCAGAATGCTATGTTAACAGCAGAAGGAGCCTACCACAGAAGGGGAAGAGAATCTGTGTCTGAGTCCCAGAAATATCATTTCACTTCAGCAACGTCCCCAGAACACCCAACTTCCCCACTCCTGATTTCCCATCCAAGATGCATGCGTTACTAGATTAAAAATAGCAAATGAGACCTTTCCATCCTAATCTACTACAGCAGGAAGTAAAACAAAGAGACTGAAGCCTGGCCTGGACTTTTGAGACCGCAAAGCACACCCCTAGTGTCATACTTCTTCCAACAATGCCAAAACTTCTAATCCTTCTATTTCTTTCAAACTTCTATTTCTCTTTGATGACTAGGCATTCAAATATATGAGCCTAGGAGGGCCAACTTATTCAAACCCCCACAATTGAGTTAGCATGCAAAATATTAGGTCTCACCATGGTTATCTCCATCCATATATGCTACATCATGGCGTCTCCATCCATATATGCTATTTATTATGCTTTGTTCTCATGTGTTCCCCTCCTCCAACACTCCTGATAACAGGATCCCTTCCTTCTTTCAGTTTGTCTCCTTCTCCACCTTCATATCATATATAAACCATTACCTCCTTATTTCCTACTTTCCCACCTCCCTTAAGATCTCATTCTCCACTCTTATTAGCCTTTCTTGTTTCCATACCTACAAACATACATATCTAAATACACACCATATATGCATACATATTTTAGATCTTAGTTCTGTGTATGAGGGAAAGCATGTAGTATTTGTCATTCTGTGTCTGGCTCATTTTGTTTAACGTAATGATTTCTAGTTGCATCCTCTTTCCTACAGATGTCCTGATTTCACTTTTCTTTTTGACTGCTTAAAATTCCATTGGCTATATATACCACATTTCCTTTATCTGGGCTGGTTCCAATTCCTGGCAATTGTGAATTGTAAAGCAATAATCATGGTTGTGCATACATCTCTGTGATGTGGTGACTTGGAGTCTCTCAGTGTGCTATATGTGGGTCATGAAGTAACTCTATTTTCAGTTTTCTTTTCTTCATTTCCATAGGGGCTGCCTGGTTGACACTGAGCAGCAGTGAATAAGGGTTCCTTTTCCCCATATCCTCACCAGCGAGTGTCATTTGCTTTCCTAATGATAGCCATTCTCCCTGGGTGAGATGGAATCTCAAAGCACTTTTTTTTTTTTTTTTTTTTTTTTTGGTTTTTCTCGAGACAAGGTTTCTCTGTGTAGCCCTGGCTGTCCTGGAACTCACTCTGTAGACCAGGCTGGCCTCGAACTCAAAAATCCGTGTGCCTCTGCCTCCCGAGTGCTGGGATTAAAGACGTGCGCCCCCATGCCCGGTTTCCTCAAAGCACTTTTAACTTGCATTTCCTTGATAGCAAAGTATGTTGAACATTTGTTGTTCAAATATTTCCTGGCTGTTTAAAACTTCCTTTGAGAACTGACTATTCAGCTCCTTTTATTGATTGGGTGAATTGATGGTGTTGAATTTTTGCAGTACTTTATATGCCTTGGATATTAATCCCTTTGTAGTTGGCATGGATTGTTCTCTGTCCTGAAGGTTGTCTCTTTGCTTTGCAGAGTTATTAATTTCAAAGCACAGAATTACCCTATCTTCCTTTCAACTGAACATGAGAAAAAATGCTCACTTGATGAGAATAATCACTAGATGCCAAAGATGGAATTCCTGAAGCTTTTAATATGGAACCGAAGGTTTTCCTCCAAATGTTAAATCTTTGCCTTCTAGCTCCTTTCAAATTATTTCCATAAAAGAAAATCTATTCTTCCTTGACTAGGATGTACACAAGTTGAGGTTACTGCTGTTTGTCTTGTAGTCTCAATTCCAAGTGCAGTTTGTTTTCCTGTCACATTTCTTTCAAACGATACACTTCGTAAGAATTTTAGATTGATCAAAATACCTGGAAGCCTTTTTTTCATAGAAAGTGTTAGCTGTCTGCTTGTATGATATTGAATCTAAAAGGCTGTGCCATATGCCATCACATCTTTCAGATTGTGTCTAAGAGATGCTGAACGTCTGATGTGAAGACAGGGAGATTCTGTCATCCCCACGTTATATTTGCAAGTCACAAAGCAGCTTCCTGATTCAGATGCCCCATCTGTGGGACGCTATTTAGATAAACATCTGGATGGTAAGCTGAGCAAATCATCCCCACCAAGACATTTTGTTTTGTCACCTTATAGATGTTATCTGAGGTGTATGTTATATGGGTATGCTTACATATACACACGGGTTCCTGAAACAACAGTCTTGAACAATTGTTTCAGATCAGAGATGCAGGGTCAGCTTTTTCCTTCAACTCCAGCTAGACATTTCTAGCAATGAGTGATTCCTTTTGGTCTATTCCAAAACTCTTCAGTGTCAGGCCAGAGAACGCTGGAGGAAAAGGGCCATGCTTTATAACCCCCTGTAATCTAGGTCCAAGAACTGCTACCCATGATGATATATACACAAATTGCTGATACATGAGAAACAGGCAAGAATGTAGCTGGGACTGAAAGAATGTCAGAAATTTATGAAGTGTACATAATACATCATACTGTGGGCTGAATTTCTTTGCATAGTCTCCTTGGAGTCATACAAATTTATGAGAGAAAACCTTTCTTAGGCACCTATTTTATATAAAGCCTTCAGAAAAATAAAGCAACAGGGGTTTGGTGCTTATCTGAAGACAAGAGTTGAAAGCACCCTCTTAATAATAAGTCTACACCAGATTGTTTGGATGGCCTGGACAGCTTCCTTAAAGCAACTCTGAACATTTGAAATTCAAGCCATTCTAGACTGGAAAGATGGTACTGCTGAGATTTTCCTCCTGGAAAGCTTATACATCACAGTAACAGTGGCAGCCATCCCTGTCCTGATCCAAAACTTCATTACTGAATTCTTAGTCAAAGCCTTATAGTTTTGGGGTGAAGTTAGGGAATAAGAAATAGCCAAAGTTTTTAGTCTTTAAAACTAAAATGTAGGACATTTGAACTATTCACATGCGTGAGGTACAATGTCTATCACTAACACTGCATGTCAAGATGACATCTTTTCTTAAATTTCTAGCAAGCCCAGTCTTGAACATAGTTTTTGATGTGAGATCTATACAATTAGTCTCTGGAGTACCAAGGTAGACTGGTGTTACCTGCCATATTCATCTGTTTAAGCTACTAAATTCTGGATGGCTACACTGTAGTGCTATGAGCATTTCTATTAAATTTCATTTAAAGGGACATTTCTCCCGGGGTGGGGGGAAATACACTCTTTATTTTTCTTTTTTCTCCTCTCACCACCCCCACCTCCCCCATACCCCCTACGCTGCCTTGGAATGTGTTTGGTCATGACATACCACACAATGGTACCAGGAGGCAGACAAATGAAGAAATTGAACACAGAAACTTTTGAATCCAAACAAGCAAACAATTGTCATTGCAATTATTTCATTATGGCTAACAACAGAAAGACAAAAGCAGACTGAAAGTCTCCCATAATGACAGGACGGTCACAAAAGACTCATGAATACAGAGAGTATTTCTAAGAGACAGAAGCATTCTCTCAGTACACAATATACAGTAAATCCTCATTATTCTGATCACAGAGCTTCTTTTCCCCAAATACTATGTAATTCAAAAAACAATTCCCATTCCTTGACTGCCTAGATCATCCTATTGTTATTTTATTAAAATACACGCTCATTTTAACCTAGCTAATTCAAAGTCAAATTTTACCAGCCCCTTACATAGTGACTAATGAGGTTTTACTTCAACACTGTTTTCTCTCCTGGGCTCTAACAACTCCCAAATTGCCCATACAAAAGCGACTGTGCAATGTAAAATGAAATCACCACACTGAATAGTAATAACATATGTGGGAAAAAACATGTTGAATATCTTTGTAACATTCTGAATTTTCTGTTGGCTTTTAAAATCTCCCTTTACATTTAAATATTAAACTATAATCTGAACACAGTCAAAGTATATGGATTCTTAGTAAGGAGTGAGGTGCGGGGGCGGGGGTGTTGTTTTTCATGGCTAACAAAACCCCTCATGACACATCATTACCTCCCTTCTCCCAGCCTGGGTCTTGGAACACTGATTTGGGGCAGTGGGGTCGGGGGGGAAGACATGAGGTAATGAGGAAAGGACAGACACATGTACAGAAAAGTAGAGGTTGTGTGTGTGTGTGTGTGTGTGTGTGTGTGTGTGTGTGTGTGTTGGGGGTGAACTTGGAGTGGCACCCTACTATTACCAGCAACATGGAACCTCTTCATGTTTACTGGGTAAAGCTCAGGGGGAGGGGAGGATGGTCTTCATAGGAGATCCCTATAGATAGTCTCAGACTGTAAACATCAGGAGGAGGAAACTGAAGATGCTAGTTTTTGTACATACTGGTCATTCATTCTTTTATTTTTAAGATTTATTTATTTATTTATTTATTTATTTATTTATTTATGTATTTTATGTATGTGAGTATACTGTAGTTGTATGGCTGTGAGCCTTCATGTGGTTGTTGGGAATTGGATCTTTCAGGACCTTTACTCACTCCAGTTAACTCCGCTAGCTCAGTCCCTGCTTGCTCTGACTCAAGGATTTATTTATTATTATATATAAGTACACTTTAGTTGACTTCAGATGTACCAGAAGAGAGTGTCAGATCTCATTACAGTTAATTGTAAGCTGCCATGTGCTTGCTGGGATTTGAACTCAGGACCCCCAAAAGAGCAGCCAGTGCTCTTATCCACTGAGCCATCTTGCCAGACCCTGGTCACTCACTCTTACTTGGACCTTGGTCACTTCCTGCACCACCACCACCACCACATCACCACCACCACCATCACCAGTACCACTCAGCAATTTCCTGAGATTAAAACATTCCATCCTACAGGAAGTAAACTACTCAAAAACCTTCAGGAAGTCAACAAAACTGACAAGATTAATTAAGTTCTTCCCTGCCCAAGAGTAAACAGTAAAGACTGCTGTGAGTCACTCCCAGGTGAAGTCAAGCTATAAAAAAGATTCAGATAAGAGCAGCTGAAAAGAAGACTCAGAGACCAGCCAAGCAGTCCCAAAGTAGCAGAGACCACCTCAACTACTTAGCAGAAATAAGACCAGCTAAGATTCCTGGAAGAGGTTCAGAGCAGTTGGGCCAATAGGAAAAGTCACTCTCAACCTGTTGAGCTGCTTGCGTGCTGTGCAGTGTGCTCCAGGTTCCCAACCTTTGTGAGTGTGACTCATGCTAGAGTGGGCTTTGGTATACAGCACTTTTGCAATCCTTTAGCCTCTTGTAAGTAACCTTTCACTTATATTTCTGTAAGTCACTCATTGGTTCACCAAGTTGGACTTCAGTAGTATCTGAATTTTTCAGTCTGTCATGGAATCCCTATCTAAGGTAAGTAGATGCGTGTGTTATAGCTGCCCAGAAAAAGTCTGTCATAATAAGCACTCAGAAAAGCCTGTTCACCCTCTGTCCAGGGCCCATAAGAATAACGGCTTTGCCAATTCCCAGTGGCTCTGCTGCAGTTTAGAATCCTTCTTACAACTGGGCTGTGCCACAATATACATTTCCTCCAGACTTTACTTAGGGCTTTCTCTGTCCAGAACAATCCGTATAACCGTATGAGAACTGACTGTATTCAAAAATACCATAGAGTCTTCATCATAACTATGAATTAACTATGACCCTTCTCTTCTTGTTTTACTAGTGTAGAAAGGCATAGAAAGGTCATCTAACCTTTACTCAATCCACCATGAGCCCAGTCTGTGGAAAAACCTAGTCTCTAGACAGCCCCTCTACCTTCGGTTTTCCCTACCCCTAAGTAACAGTGAATACCCAAATCCCAAAATAAACCTGACCTGGTTAGCAGATTAGCATACCACAGAAGGGTTTTGAGACTATTTAGAGAAAGTGGTAGGTCCCCTTGAGTCCTATAAGCATGCCAGGTCCTTCACTGCTTATATGTAGCCAGGGCCTGGTTGATTCCAGATGCTGTTCTGAAGTCTATCTGCTTAGCATGTCAACTGCCTTCCTCCCCCTGCACCCCAACATTTATCCACATCATGTGGGTGTGTGCTCATGTGTATGCATGTGCATGTTTGCATATGCATGGGAGTGCATATGTATGTACATATATTTTGGGACCAAAAGACAACATCAGCTTCCATTTCTCAAGTAGAAATGAGACAAGATTTGTTTTTGAGTCAAGGTTTCTAATTGGCCTGGAACTCACCAGGCTGGGCTAGCTAGGCAGTATACTGCCCAGAAAAAGTCTGTCATAATAAGCACTCAGAAAAGCCTGTCCACCCTTCTGTCCATGGCCCATAAGAATAACAGCTTTGCCAATTCCCAGTGGCTCTGCTACAGTTTAGAATCCTTCCTACAACTGGTCTGTGCCACGATATACATTTCCTCCAGACTTTACTCAGGGCTTTCTCTGTCTACAGCATTGTATATAACAGTATGAGAACTGACTGCATTCAAAAGCTTGGCTACCCAGGAAGCCCCAATGACCCTCTTGCCTCTGCTCTTCCAGCACTGAGATTGCTAGTACAAGCTACAATACTCAGCTTTGTTTGTATTAGTTCTAGGGATTAAACACAGGTCTCCATGCTTGTAAGAATTTTATTTTATTGACTGAACTACCCCCCTATCTACAGTATAATTTTGAAGAGATTAGTACCACACACCTGGATTCTTCTGTTAGTCTTGTAGATACTATATCTATAGGCCTTTCTCCAGGGTGATATACCCCTTCCCCAGATCCTGTAGCTTTTGATTACAAAAGGTACATAGCAGCACACATAAGCAGAGAATTATCTTCTGTCATTTTGGAAGTGAGGCCAGTGGATGGTCAGTAATGACACAGAAGCTGGCCTGCTGATAGATGGACAGCTGTGACAATTGTATAATAAGTACACAGAGCCCTTTGGAAGCCCATACTGAAGCGCTGTCTTAGACAGAACTTCTTGTCTGGGTCGCCTGCCCTTCTTGTCTTTTTCTGGAGATATCATATCTGTAGACTGTGGTTTCTAGAATCCCTGCCTTAGTCTATGCTATATAAAAATGTCAATGACTATTTCTTCTTCCCTGGCCTTGCCTTCTACCATCATACTATCCTTCTTCACACGATTCTCAGCACACTCAGGATCCTGTAGGAGCTCCCTCCTGATGCTCTGCAAACTTTTTATACAGATGCAGTGGGGTACTTTCAATTTCTGCATGGCTTCCCTACTTTCAGAAAGAGAAAAACATTCATAACAAAAAATAACTTTCCTGAACTAGGTATGCTGAAATGTATGAGATTTTGCTTCACAGATGTAGCTGCAGGGTGTACACTAGGAAGGATGAATCTATATTGGTTTGGAAGCCTCCTGGAGCACCTTATCCCCTGAATGAATACAAGAACAGATTATCCCTCAGTTTAAGACTGGACCAAGAAAATTTAGCCCTGGTGACGATTTATTTTAGTTACTTGTCTCATTGTTTTGACAGAATGCCTAGCAAAAGCGGTTTTGGAGATGGAGGGTTTCTTTAAAGCTCATAGTTTGAGTGAATGTACCATCCTGACAGGGTGGCATGAAGGCATGGTGGCAGGAATATGGAGGCAACTGGTCCAAATGTGTTTCTAGTCAGAAAGCAGCAGGGGATGGATGCTGGTCCTCAACTGATTTTTTTCCTCTTTTTCCAGTCTAGACACATCCTATCTGAAATGTCCTTACAACCATGCCCAGAGGTATGTTTCCTAGTTGATGTCAAAGGCAAGAGGACAGTGAGAAATAACCATCACAGGATCAATGAGTAAAGTTCTCTCATCAAGTCACAAGCTCTGTGTTCTTACTTCTCAGACTAGGAAGGCTCCAATTGTGGAAATATAGCTATTTGATATCTTCCAGAGGTCAGCTGAAGATATACATGCATATACACACACAGAGACCTACATAAATGCCCACACATCTGGTATGTAATGTAAGCAAGTAGCTCTAACTTAGGAAAGAATAAACTCTGGGCAAAGTCAGGAGGGGAGAACACTTGGGAGCTTTGCTATGTGTATGCAGAAAGGTTAATTATCTCCATCTCCTATTTAAGAAAGGCTTGAGCATTCAACTAGTGTGGAGACTGAGAGTTCATGTAAAGTCTAATGGTAAGTAATGACTCCAGCAGAATGGGAATGTGATGGTTTGAATATGGTTGGCCCAGATTGTAGCATGAACAGGAGGTATACACTGTTTGGAGTAGATTTGTCACTGTGGTTGTGGGTTTTAATACCCTCAGCCTAGCTGCCTGGAAGCCAGTCTTCTCCCAGAGGTCTTCAGATGAAGGTGTAGGAGCTGAGAAGTTCCTCCTGCACCATGCCTGCCTGGACGCTTGCCATGCTCCAGCATTGATGATAATGGACTGAACCTCTGCTGCTGTAAGCCAGCCCCTATTAAATGTTCTCCTTATAAGAATTGCCTTGGTCATGGTGTCTGTTCACAGCAGTAAAATCCTAAGACAGGAAACTCCCCACTATTAACACTTAGACTCCATGCCAGAAGAAACAGTTACCCTTCATAAGACACAGCCCTTAAATGCTGGAGTTGTTGCCTTCCTTCCTGCCACACCCACTCCAGTGAAGTCTGTGTGACAGGCCTAAAGGCTTGGACACAGTCCTGGGGCAAAGAGTTTCATGGAAACTCAGTCTCTGGAACTTTGGCACGAATGCTCCAATCCTGTCCCTGTGTTAGTCGGTGTATGGATCTGTGTACTTTTTTTCAGTATTGTTTTATTATAGGTGCCTCCAAGAAATGATTTTACTAATACCTAAATCAGGTTGAACTCTACTGCTGGCCTTCACCAATGTCCTAGGCAGTCCTTGAGCTGACCCTGGGCATTTTGTAAGAATGTTATTCATCCAGTCGAAATGCCCCAGTGTTGACAGTTAGTAATCAGGCATCTCACAGTCTGCTGGATAGGAGATAGTATTCTCAGGGCTAGTTCAAAATAGTAAACTTAGAATTCTCATTACAGACATGAATGGCAGCCTATGTTACATAATAGCAGAAAGAAAGTGGGTTGTGGTTTTAGGAAGAGCTGAAGTATATTATTAATGAAAGGGTTAGTAGAACCCTGGTACATGTTTTTCACTAGGCCCAGGGGAATAGCATAATTAGGTATTTACTAAGGGACCCCTGATGGTCGGTTTAACAATAGACTAGCATTGCATCAGACCTTTCCCCTGGCTCCAGTGATTAGCTGATTTTAGATAGGGCTGTTCCTATCTCAGTTGTAAACACTGCCTGGCTCCTGTAAGCTTTTTATGTATGCATTTTCTTTGTTTTGTGTAAAGAACCATTATGCATCTCGATGTACCTTGGCTGTTGTATTGCCTAGCTTTCTTGTTTTTCTTCTGTATTATAAGTCTGGTGCTTGCTTTGAGAAAGTACATTCAGATATAACAGTCCCTTGTGTTTGCATCTGTTTGAAACATTTCACAGACTCCTGCCCACCTGTACTGGGACCCTGATTCTCCCACTGATTGAGGGGCCAACTGAGGCCAGACCATGGCACCTTCCTGGTTTTGTTAGTTCATTCCAATGGGTATATGTTTCCCATTCATCTATAAGAGTAGGCAGTGATTTGCTATCTCCTTGTTAAAGAGGGCAGAATTGTAATCAGAACATAAAACCTTGAATGGTGTCTTGGCAAACCTCTCTCACTTACATCCCCTTCTGTGAAAACAAGACAAGGAACTAAGTTGGTCTAAGGTCCCATCTTTTCTGAGGTCCCATTGAAGGGTCCCTGGAACCAGAAAGCATATATAGCTTTAAAAATGCTAGCAGAGGGGTGTGTGTGTGTGTGTGTGTGTGTTTGTGTATGCATGTATCTGTATGGGGGGAGTAATATGCATTGATGAAGGTGCAGATGTACAACTTGCCATTTACGTCTTTAAATAAACTCCTTCCTAAGCCTTTGTTTCCTTGAGAATTAGTCTGCTTTATTTGGTTTGGAGATAAACCTAAGAACATGATGATTGGCCTGTGCTGAAATTTGTGGCTACATCAAAAGAAGTAATTGATACATGTTAGCCATTGTTATTCATCATCTCTAATATGCCTCAAAAGGACTCATCAAACTGCTTCTAAACAATAACACATAGATCAGTGGAGGTCTATGGGTTGCTTAAGAAATGACACTAAACACTTAAATTTCATCAAAGCCATATGGAGTTGGAGTATTATCCCCTCTTCCATTTCAGAGACAAGGGAACTGATCAAATTGAGGACAAATATTTAATAACCATCTCTCAGGAGGGAGAAGGGAGGAATTGTAGCACTGTGCTCTTTTCTGTGGGATATATATGTCCACAGTAGGTCAGCACAAGCTACTAATGTTCCCGGATAGTATGTTGAGAAGAATTGGGCTCAATGGGCTCCCCAGACTCACAGTCCTAAAGACAGAGGGGATGTGGGAAGTGAATCACCAACTCTAGACAAGTCCCTGCACTTCTCCACAGTTTACCCCTGTCTCCCCTAGCTCTCAGTTCCACTCCACAATGCAAAGCAAATAATACATGTTTTACCTTAAAAAGCACTTCACTAAAAATCTCCAAACTCCGAGGCTGGGAAGACGGCTCAGCAGTGAATAGCGCATACTACTGTTCTTGCAAACGATGAGAGTTCACTTCTAAGCATCTTCTGCAGGCAGCTCACATCCACCTGTAACTCTAGCTCCAGGGGATCCAATACCCTTTACAGGCTTTCTCAGGGCCTGAACTCACATGTATGAACCCATGTACAGACATACAAACACAGACATATGTGTGTGCCTAAAACATAAAGATAAAATCTAAAAACAACAAAACAAAACCCCAAACTCAACAGCTGTATTTCAGGGTGCAAGCTTTAATAGAAGTCTAAAAGCCTGTTTAACTCTGTATCTCCTCTTAATTTGTCAAGAAGAAAACAATCTCTTTACTTCCAAGATGTTGGAATTTGTGTGTTGCAAGCTACTCTGTACTTCAGTTAACAAATTAATTCAGCTGTAAACTATACTAATCACATGGTTTAAAATCAGACTTTATACTCTATAAATTTAATCAGGTCTTCAAGAATTGTAGCTTTCCTGATTAGTTGGGTAGCTTTAAAATGCACAACTACTTGCTGAAAAATATATACCCTGTATTCTCTTATATTGAGTGTTTTATGCAAATCAGGCTTCTGGGTTGCCACAGTTGATTCACTGTTGGGAGCTTAATAATAGCATATACTCAGATATGTCTAAATCTCACTGGGCAATTCTAGTATATAGTAGAGCCAGATACACAGAACTTCACCCTAAGAGAACTTTCTCCCTGTTCTTAATTTAGAATATGCATTGACTTAGCATTTTAAAATGTACTGGAGGCTAAATAAATAAAAAGATGCTCAATTTCTACTTCTCTATGGTAGCTAAAGTACCGATTTGTGCATCATAAAGCAGCGATTAGACTTTATTCACAAACAACACAAGTGTACCAAGCAAGCAGTAACCAGAAGCAAGCATCCCCTAAAGTGAGGGTTAGTCTACCTCTAAGAAGCTACCTGATGCTCAGGGCTTAGGAGCATCCCAGGCTCCCCATTATACATTGTTGGCTGGAGGCTGGTAGTACTCCCTAAGTGACTTGTCGTCAAGAAGGCAAAGGCACAGGAAGCCTGTGGTGCCCTCGCTGTCCCGCTTCACTCCTGCAAGTATAGGTTAAACAAAAGACACCATGGAGGCAGAAGTACGGTGGTGCAAAGGGACTTGGACCTTCTCTCTTCTGTGTTGCTTTAACTCCAGTGGCTGCCCCTGAAACCTCCATCTTCCAGGGGGGAAAAATGGATAAATTAAGAACCAGCACTAATGAGCTAGCAATATGCATCCTTGGTTCCAAGGACCCAAAACATGAGGCATTAGTGTCAATCTCCAAGTATTGGTCAGCATCCATGTTTTAGAAGTCAAATTGGAAAGGGATGTTTCTGGGCTTAGAGTAATTCCAGAACTGAGGTGTATTAGAGAGATCTCTGCATTTCTACATTATTGGGTTTTTTCTCTTAGACTGGAGACAAGTTATGGTCTTCTTGAGGCTGAGCACTCTGACATCAGAAGCAAACTTCCAGGTGTCTTTTGGAACATCTGTGGAGATGTTAGCAGGTTTTTAGTTCACATCCTACTCACTCTTTTTTTTTTCTTTCCTTTTAGTTTTTTTTTAACTAGATATTTTCTTAATTTACATTTTGAATGCTATCTCTAAAGTTCCCTATACCCTCCTGCCCTGCTCCCCTACCCAACCACTCCCACTTCTTGGCCTTGCCGCTCCTCTGTATTGGGGCATATAAAGTTTGCAATACCGAGGGACCTCTGTTCCCAATGATGACCAACTAGGGCATCTTCTGCTACATAGGCAGCTAGAGTCACAAGCTCTGGGGTTCTGGTTAGTTCACTCTTTTGCACTTGGTTTACTGTTAATATCTCAACACAAGGAGAATGTATGAGAAAAACAAAAAAACATTGGAAGCCTTGTCTTAGAACAGCAAAAAGGAAGAATAGAGCACTTTTCCAGATGATGCAGCTTTCAAGTTTGTAAACAGAGATGAACACAGAATTACTCATTTTAGCCTCACCAACAGGCACTTCAAAATGACTTCTAAATGACTTGAGAGACCAATTCATAATCCCATTATTTAAGAAATATACATGTACACATATACAAATATATACATATATGCATATATATTCATATACACATATATACAAATATATATATATATATATATATATATATATATATATATACACACACACACACACACACACACAGACATACATATACCCAAATATATGTATATATACGTATATAGAGGGGGGTGTTAGTGGTATAGAAAGCTAGGTTATGTCCTGATACCACGCTTACTGAGCACTTGAAATTCCTACAGTGATAACTACTTTTTTATTAGATATTTTATTTACATTTCAAATGTTATTTCCTTTCCTGGTTTCCCCTCTGGAAACCCCCTATCCCATCCTCCCTCTCCCTGCTTCTATGAGGGTGATCTCCCTCCCACCCACTCCTGCCTCTCCACCTTGTCATTCCCCTACACTGGGGCATCAAGCCTTCCAAAGACCAAGGGGCTGCTCCTCCCATTGATGCCAGATAAGGCCATCCTTTGTTACATATGCGGCTGGAGCCAAGGGTCCCTCCATGAATACGCCTTTGTTGGTGGTTTAGTCCCTGGGAGCTCTAGCGGGGGAGGGTTTCTCATTGGTTAATATTGCTTTTCTTCCTATGGGTTGCAAACCCCTTCATCTCCTTCAGTCCTTTTTCTAACTCCTCCACTGGGGACCCTGTGCTCAGTCCAATGATTGGCTGGAAGCATCTGCCTCTTAGTTTGTCAGGCTCTGACAGAGCTTCTCAGGAGACAGCCATATCAGGCTCTTGTTAGTAAGCACTTCTTGGCATCCACAATAGTGTCTGGGTTTGGTGTCTGTAGGTGGGATGGATCCCCAGGTAGAGCAGTCTCCAAATGGCCTTTCCTTCAGTCTCTGCACCACACTTTGTTTCTGTATTTCCTCCCATGAGTATTTTATTCCCCATTCTAAGAAGGACTGAAGCACCCACATTTTGGTCTTCCTTCTTCTTGAGCTTCATATGGTCTGTGAATTCTATCTTGGGTATTCTGGGTTTTTGGACAAATATCCACTTATAGCATGTATGTTCTTTTGTGACTGGATTACCTTATTCAGGATGATATTTTCTAATTTTATCCATTTGCCTAAGAATTTTATGAATTCATTGTTTTTAATGGCTAAGTAGTACTCCATGGTGTAAATGTACCACGTTTTCTGTATCCATTCGTCTGTTGGAGAACATCTGGATTCTTTCCAGCTTCTGACTATTATAAATAAGGCTGCTATGAACATAGTGGAGCATGTATCATTATTATGTGTTGGAGAATCTTTTAGGTATATGCCCATGAGAGTTATAAATGGGTCCTCAGGTAGTAATATGTCCAATTTTCTGAGGAACCACCAGACTGATTTCCAGAGTGGTTGTACCAGCATACAATCCCACCAACAATGGAGGAATGTTCCTGATTCTCTATATCCTGGCCAGCATCTGCTGTCACCTGAGTTTTTGATCTTAGCCATTCTGACTGGTGTGAGGTGGAATGTCAGGGTTGTTTTGATTTTGCATTTCACTGATGAATAAGGATGTTGAACATTTCTTTAAGTATTTCTCAACCATTCAGTATTCCTCAGATGAGAATTCTTTGTTCAGCTCTGTATCAAATTTTTTAATAGGATTATTTGGTTCTCTAGAATCTAACTTTTTTCAAAGAATTATTTATGTATGTATGTATGTATGTATGTATGTATGTATGTATGTATGTATGTATATGAATACACTGTTCCTGTCTTCAGACACTGATGAATAAGGATGTTGACACACCAGATGAGGGCATAAAATCCCATTACAGATAGTTGTGAGACACAATGCAGTTGCTGGGAATTGAACTCAGGAACTCTGGAAGAGCAATCAGTGCTCTTAACTGCTTAGCCAGCTCTCCAGCACAGAATCTAACTTTTGAGTTCTTTGTATATATTGGATATTGGCCCTCTATGGGATGTAGGTTGTTAAAAATCTGTTGGTTGCTGTTTTGTCCTATTGACAGTGTCCTTTACCTTTCAGAAGCGTTGCAATTTTATGAGGTCCCATTTATCAATTGTTGATCTTAGAGCATTAGCCATTGGTGTTCTGTTCAGGAATTTTTCCCCTGTGCCCATATCTTTGAGGCTCTTCCCCACTTTCTCCTATGTAAGGTTCAGTGTATCTGGTTTTATGTGGAGGTCCTTGATCTACTTGAACTTGAGCTTTGTACAAGGAGATCTATTTGCATTATTCTGCACACTAACCACCAGTTGAGTCAGCACTATTTGTTGAAAATGCTGTCTTTTTTCCACTGGATGATTTTAGCTCCTTTGTCAAAAATCACATGACCATAGATGGTATGTTCATTTCTGGGTCTTCAATTCTATTCTATTGACCTACCTGCCTGTCAATATTTTTATGTATATATAAATGTGTCTGTGTGAGGGAATGTGTACTTGAATGCAAGTGCTTGTGGAGACCGGAGATACTAGATCTCCTATGACTGGGGTTACAAGAGATTGTGAGTTCCCCAAGGTAGATGATGAGAATATAATTCACATCCTCTGGAAGAGCAGTATGTGTTCTTAACTTGTAAGTCATCTTTCTAGTTCCTGTCTGAAGTTAATTGATGTGGGAAGACCTTGCCCATTGTAGATGGCACCATTCTCTAGGCACAGAATTCTAAACTGCAAAAGGGAGTAGATATCAAGGTGAGCACAAACCAGTGAGCAGAGTAACATGAATTCGTTAATTCCTCTCCACTCTTGACTTTAGATATGATGTGACTCACTGTTTGAAACTCCTGTCTTGACTTCCCTACCATAATAGGCAGTAACCTGCAATTGTAAGCTGAAATAAATCCTTTTATTTTATCATAGCAACAGAAATGAAACTAGGACAAGTTTTTAAAGCTGAATCTTTAAGCTCATTGTACATTGCTATCCCCCCAAAAGAAGGAAAAGATAGAACTTGGGTCTGTGTATTCAGAAGTGACTACCATGAGGGGT
Organism: Mus minutoides; assembly: GCA_902729485.2. Classification (NCBI taxonomy): domain Eukaryota; kingdom Metazoa; phylum Chordata; class Mammalia; order Rodentia; family Muridae; genus Mus; species Mus minutoides. The sequence continues at coordinate 46,342 of LR751693.1, forward strand.
AGAGAAAAGCCTATTAACCAAGAATAATTTCTTTTCCTCAGCAGGAGCACCGAACGTGAACCACAAGAAGCTTCATGGAAAGTGAGTGCTTAAACTAAGCCCTGAAGTATGTTAACCAGAGGCTGGGAGGAAAAGTCGCCCAGCCAGATAGAATGGTATGTGCTGAGGCCCAAGGAGCTAAAGCTCAGAGGGGATGTCTGGGAGACTTCATGGACCTGACAGAAGCAGTAAGAAACAGGACTCTGTTCTGCTCACCACTGTTTCTAGTATTTACAACAAGTCTCAAAAATATGGGGAAAGTATAAAAAGATTTCACTTGAGAAACACAAGTAGAAAACAAGCTTTAAATGTCCTTGAGTGTCTGTGGCTAGTCTTCAGTATAAGATTATGAAATGTAAAGTTATTGAGACAAAGACATGGACTGAGTTTTACTTTAAGTAGGAAGTTAGTTGAAAGATAAGCTAGCTCATGAAGAGATGAGAACAGAGTTCAGATAAGGACAAGGATCAAAAAAAGAAAAATGAAGTCAGAGGATTATAAATCACCCAGGCAAGCCGGGCGTGGTGGCACACGCCTTTAATTCCAGCACTCAGGAGGCAGAGGCAGGCAAATTTCTGAGTTCGAGGCCAGCCTGGTCTGAAGAGTGAGTTCCAGGACAGCCAGGGCTACACAGAGAAACCTGTCTCGGAAAAAAAAAAATCACCCAGGCAAGAAGGAATGAAAGTTTAGACATTGAGAAGAGGGAAGAACATGGATCTCCAAGAGTTATGACCAGAGGAGAGGCTTCACTGTCTCTTCTTACCCCACTTTTCCTACCTCACCTGCAGAGAACAGAAAGTCCTTATAGGGACTCAGATACCCCTGGATGTAAATACCAACTTGACAGAAGAATACACAGTTACTTAATCACACTAATACTTCATCTCTATGACTAAGCAGTAGGTAATCCCAGACAGTGACCTAGAAGTTCCCAAACATGCATTTGTTTGGCAAGAAAGACCAAACATTCTGATTTTGGATTGAGCTTTTGTTCTTTGGCTAAAGGCATTGTGGTCTGTCATACATAGCCAAGATCTCCATCTTCAAATTATCACCCAAGTAACTGTTTTACAAGCCAATAGTGGTTGTTTCAACTTTCAGCCCCAGCCAGAACTCCACTTACATAGAATCCAAGCTTGAGCATTGCTAATACTCCTTGCATTATAACCTGTGAGGTTAGTACTATAGCCCCATGTTTCAATGGTTAGGAAGGCCTTCACCATATTTCGCTTTAAAGGAAAGAATCTCAACAAAATATGGCACATCAATTTTGTCAGTGATAATAGGACTATGACTGAGACCTGGGGCTAGAAGGACCCAAGCACTTAGAGCCTTCCTTCTATGACATTTTGGCCAAAGTGGGGAGTCTGGAAGATTTTTGTCCACTTATACTCAGGTCTCTTTTCTGTGGGTTCAGCATTAGTAGTGCTCCACCCTATTGGAGGCAAGAAGGAGACTGCATACGTTCTCCAAAGTTTCCTGCTCCTGAAAGCAAAAGCCATTTGTCTGCAGACCTAGGAGATGAGAATTTCTGGGTAAGAATTAGTGGCGATACTGCTTTAATATGATGCAAAATACATTGGCACTGGCACATCTGCGTATATCCCTGGCTCCCAGCACAGTGGTTTTTAGGGTGCCTCAGTTGATGATGTGGCTGAGGCAGACTGGCAAGCTTCCACTCACCTGAGAGTCCCCACTCTCCGTGCCACCATGCTTCACCACCACCACCCCCCAGCACACAAATATGCCACACAGGATCTTCCACTAACACACCATTTTCCCTTCAGGAAACAGTGTGGCTGTCCCCATCCTCATCTCTCTTGGAAAGAGCATTCTATTTTGCCCAGATTCTCCGAAAATCAGATGAACCTTACCTCTAACCTAGCACAACTTTGCCTATACATGCTGACCACAGGTGCCACTTCCACAGCAAAAATACCTACAGTCCAGCCATTTTTGCTTTAGCTGAATTACAGAATTCTTTAGAAGCTAACAGCATGACAACAATCTGCCTTCCAAAGATTGCTTGGAATGTTTTCCTTTCTCAGTGGCTGCTAGGTACCTGTATAGGACCTGGGTGAAAGAAAGGCCATGGCCTGCCCATATCTAGGCTGCCTTACTCCTTCATGGACTCCACTTTGCCAGGCAGCCTCAGAGTAAACTAAGGCACTGTGAATCTTTTGTCAGGATTCTGGTGTCCTTTGAAATAAATTAGTCACAAATGGTATGTATGTACTTCAAATTTAACTGACTAATGACCCATGTTAGAATGAGATCAGAAAGGGATTTTTTTCAAAAAACATTGCATCACTATGACCATTTTCATTGCCTTTCTTTTAACTCATTTAGCCATTTAAGAATTTTTTCTAATTGTTCTTGTTAAATACCAAGGATAATGATAAGTTAAATAAAAATAAGATTATTGACCTATGAGAGTGTTTCATAGGAGACTACTTCTAAAAGATAACAGAACAATGTATATATCAAAGAAAAAGTAAGTGTACCACTTACTATTGAAATGGTGCTTTAGTACCCCCAGAGCTCGTGTCTCTAACTGCATATGTAGAAGAAGATGGCCTAGTTGGCCATCATTGGGAAGAGAGACCCCTTGGTTTTGCAAACTTTATATGCCCCAGTACAGGGGAATACCAGGGCCAAGAAGTGGGAGTGGGTGGGTAGGGGAGTAGGGCCGGGGCAGGGTACAGGGTACTTTCAGGATAGCATTTGAAATGTAAATAAAGAAAATATCTAATAAAAAAGAAAAGAAAAGAAATAGTGCTTTAACAATAAAAGAGACTGGAAAGATGGCTCAACAATTAAAAGTGCATACTGCTCTTGCAGAGGACCTGAATTCAGTTCCTTGTACCAATGCCAGGCAGCTCACAACTTCCTATAACTCCAGCTGCAGAGGATCTGACACCTCTGGACTCTATAAGTACCTATATCCTCCCACCCACATGCAAACACACAGATACACTGTAAAACAGATAATGAAAATAAGTCTTGGGCTGGTGAGATGGCTCAGCGGTTAAGTTCACCCGACTGCTCTTCCGAAGGTGATGAGTTCAAATCCCAGCAACCACATGGTGGCTTACAACCACCCGTAATGAGATCTGACGTCCTCCTCTGGTGTGTCTGAAGTCAGCTATAGTGTAGTTATGAATAATAATAAATGATTCCTTGGACCGGAGAGAGCAGGAACTGAGCGAGTGGGGCTGGAGCAAGGGGGGGGGGGCGACCAGAGAGAGCGGGCCGGCTGGAGCGAGCGGGGCCACTAAGTGAGTGGGGCAGACCAGAGACCAGAGCGAGCAGGGTTGACCGGAACAAGGAAAAAAAAAAGAAAAGAAGTCTTTAAGTGAATACATAAACTAAAAAGAAACCACCATATGTATGTCAAATAATTCTCCCTTGTATTTTCTCTCCTTGGGAAAAATAAAACAAGAGATACCTCTACCTTAGAGACAGTACTATACACACACAAGAAAGAAAGAAAGAAAGAAAGAAAGAAAGAAAGAAAGAAAGGAAGGAAGGAAGGAAGGAAGGAAGGAAGGAAGGAAGGAAGGAAGAAAGAAAGAAAGAAAGAAAGAAAGAAAGAAAGAAAGAAAGAAAGAAAGAAAGAAAGAAAGAAGGGAGAGAAAGAGAAGAGAAGAGAAGAGAAGAGAAGAGAAGAGAAGAGAAGAGAAGAGAAGAGAAGAGAAGAGAAGAGAAGAGAAGAGAAGAGAAGAGAAGAGAAGAGGAGGAAAGAAGAAAGAAAGCAAACTCTCACCTAAAAGGAAATAAAAGTTTATTATGGAGCTAGATATTAATTACTATTGTCTGGGAATATGGATTGAGTTTGTCCTGAAAAGGCAAGCTCCACTATGATAGTGATACGGTGGGATTTTTTTAGTTAAGGAACAAAAAAGTCATATTTGAAGGCATTTCCTGAAGGCATTGATAGGCAGGTTACAAAAAAAGCAGAGAAAATGTCTATATATTTCAGAATTATCTAATGACATTCTTAGACTCTGGGTTTATGGAAGCTAGTCTTCAGTTAAAATTTTTCAAATATATTTTCAAGACTTTGATAGACAGAAAGACACTAGATCGGGCTGGTGAGATGGCTCAGCGGGTAAGAGCACCCGACTGCTCTTCCGAAGGTGATAAGTTCAAATCCCAGCAACCACATGGTGGCTCACAACCATCCGATCTGGCTCCCTCTTATGGAGTGTCTGAGGACAGCTACAGTGTACTTACGTATAATAAATAAAATAAAATCTTAAAAAAAAAAAAAAAAAGAAAGAAAGACACTAGATCAGACACAGGAGTGGATAAGGAATGGTTTTCAAAAGGACCTAAAAAAGGCCAGAATAATTTGACCCTTCATTTTAACACTCTACAACCCAAAAGTTGGTCTTTTAGCCAAGAATCATTAGCACAGATGATTAACACAGATCCTTTCTGTGTTTCTTTCTTTCTTTCTTTCTTTCTTTCTTTCTTTCTTTCTTTCTTTCTTTCTTCCTTCCTTCCTTCCTTCCTTCTCTCTCTTTCTTCCTTCTTCCTCTCTCTCTCTCTCTCTCTTTCTTCCTTCCTTTTCTGAGATCATCAGTTTGCACCTTGATACCACATTACTAGAGCACTGAGGGAAGTTCCATCTGATTACAGCTTACTCTGTGTATGTCTGTGGATTTGACTTCAACAATGATGAGAAAATTCATCCTCCTCCCACACACCACTGTCAACTGTAGGTTCATCTTTATCTTTACCACTCGTCAAATGGAAGAAAAACAATCACTTACTGTGCACTTCCTGCCATGCTTGCTGGGAAGCACAGTAGTCAATCATCCACCTCACTTGCAATTTGCACACACGGGGCATAAGTGTTACTTTATGAATGGGAGAGCCTGGTGTCTCTAAGGACAGATTTCTAGCCAAAAATTGAATGTGTGGACTGCTACCTTCTCTGCCTACAACAGTCCAACAAGCAAAAACCACTGGACTGCAGGAGGGTTGAGAGAGGGAGACACAGCCTCATCAAGACTGTAGGTAACAAAGGCGATATGGGGACAACCCCATGCTGTCCCAGCTGTGAATTTTTTTCCTTGATTCACAAAACTGTCTTCTTTCAAACTTAGTTGAGGGTGCACATTAAAATAATATGCAGGCTGTTGGGTCACCTGGACAATTTTAGAACAAACCAGGCCATATTCTGAAAGCAGAGCTGAGGAACTAGAAAGCGCCATAAGAACCAAAGACCAACATGCTGTCCCAAACTTCTCGTGTCTCCTCTGACAGAGTGTATTATTGTGGGCAAGGTTTCCTGAAATATCTCAGGGAGTATATGGCTATTTGCAGATTGGACCCACAATGGTGAACTATGAACCTGCTGCCCTAATGTATTCACTCTGCCACTCTTATAGAGGGTACCACTACAACTTTTCCAAAAAGGGTACATGTAAATCAATTGGAAATCAACAATTTCCATGCTACAGCCATGATAGATTGCATGTCCCATGGCTCTGACAGTGACAGGCCTTGGATAGCGGTACTCCCTTAGTTTGTACGATGATCATGCAATCATCAATGACGAACCTCCACTTGTTTTCGTCTATATAATGGATTAAGCCACTCTGCTGTTCAGTGACTTGGGCCATTATTAAAGAGAACATACTGCCATTTCCTTCTTATATAACATATAATTCTTAATACTCTAAGCCCTGAACTTATTTGAGCTATAGCCTTACCAGTGTCGACGGAGCATACTGGACATCGGAAAAATCAGTCCTTGTTCTCTGTGAATCCCAGTCAGAGTAGGTGTCAACCAAATAAATTCTGTATTTAACCAAGTGAGAGCAAGCATGTGTATAAAAAGCAAAACAAAAAACAGCAACAACAACAACAACAGCAAAACCAGATAATTCTAGTATGGGTGTGTAGCAGGTCTTTGGCCGTTTTGTGAGTTCTTTCTTCCACCCTTCTCTACCTAGCTTTTTCTACCCTTCCAACCTCCTAACACTGGAAAAGAAAGAAAATGGGTAGAAATGAAAGACAGCAACATTATTGTTATACTGCTTCCTGCTGATTCCAGGCCTTGGAGCAAGTTGGATCTTCATCGTCAGGATACTTAGTTTCTTCTTGTCTTGTTTCTTCTTTATTCATGACTGTCTAACAAACAGCAACCAACAGCAACCAAAGAGCAACCAACAATCCACCATGTCTTTCCAGACCCTAGTATTTATATGCCCTCTGGAAAGTCCCCAGAACTCCAAAGGACACATAATCGAAGAACCTATGTGTAGCTGGTGAAATCATGCCCCTGCTAGAACACTGGGCAAATTACAACCAGCTGCTATGGACAATCTGCAGCAGCCCCATATTCCATACCTGCGATTAAAAAGAAAACCCATTTCTATAATATTCCTGTGGTTTTTAAAGAAACCAAAACTCCAAAGCGATCACTACATGGATGTCCCTAGTTACACCTGAGAGACAGGAAAGAAACACTTGAACAAGACTTTGTGATAGTGGAAGATAGGAATGTATGCCCTCTCTAGAATCCACCATGTGTGGAGCCCAGGGTCTGCTTACTCAAGGCAATCACTTACACTTCAGTTCTTCTGCTTCAGTTTGCTGCTCAGCCTCCCTTTTAATTTGTCTGTTTTGACTTCATTGTTTCTGAGTAGCATCTGAGAAAACTGTAAATTATTTCTCAATAAAACTTACATTGCCCTTGAGTTTAGTTGAGGTCAAATTAAAAACATTTCTCATCTCTTCCCCTAGCTACTAAAGTTTTAAAAAAAATGAGATCTTATAAAGTGGCAGATTCATATTTAATTAGAAGCCTAATGAATAAAACTGCTGAAGTGTTAGAAAAATAGAAAAGGTTTGTAGTGATATGTATCAAATCACACCAAGGATGAAAGACTTCTAACATTAATGGGACTAATTAGAAACTCATCAGAAATTAACTTTAAGTTTATAGATATGGAAATGAAAATTGGGTAGAATCAGCAAATATTTATTTATTTGAGACAGGAGCTCACTATGCAGCTTGGACTGGCCTGGAACTCACTGTGTAGACCAAGGCGGTTTCAAACTCAGAGAGATCCACTTGCTTCTATTACCCAAGTGCTGAGATTAAATGAGTATACAACATGCCCTGTTGGAATCTGGAGATTTTTCAAACCAATTCATTTCAGGTTATTGGACTACATTGTGGGTAGATTGAAGTCATTTGGTGACTATGTCAGAGAGCCTGTTTAAGTTTTAGGAAGATGAAGTGTTTTATAATACAACAAACAAATCTTCAGCTGTATCTGAAATTGCAAAACCATGAGAAAATATCTCCTTTAGATTATCATGCCCCATGCCTTAGAATTAGTTATCATTGGTCATTTAAGTTTATACATGAAATATAAAGATTAATAATGAAACCAGACCCTAGTATTTATATGCCCTCTGGAAAGTCCCCAGAATTCCAAAGGACACATAATCAAAGAACCTATGTGTAGCTGGTGAAATCATGCCCCTGCTAGAACACTGGGCAAATTACAACTTTTAGCAGGAACTATATTTACTTTCTCATGGACAGTTCCACTGTAAGCCTGTGTATAGTAGATCACCCCAAGAAGTTCTGTTCTAAAATGATCTCTAAATTGTATTATGAGTCAGCTAATTAGAGAAAAACATTTTCCAGAGGCAAAACCAGAATCACATGAACTTCAGGACTGTTATCGATAAACTACATATCAAATTACATCTGTCTCAAAAGTCAGAAGAATGAAAGTGATGGTTGGTCAACAAGCCACATATAGCTAAAGCTGGTTGATGTGTTGTTTTGTTCAATGATGACTTAATGAGAGCTTCATATCAGGAGGTTTATATGTTCATAAATTGCCGTGTGTACACACATCATCATTTCTAGTAATGGTTTAACTTAGCCTAGGCTTACCACCATATCTAGTGATAGCTCATGACACAGAACTAATATCAGACGGGTTACCACATATTCTTAGCAAAAGAGAAGTTGGATTTGTAGGAATAAATTACCCCTGCTCAGAGTCTGATGGTCTGCAAGTGGGTTCAGAACCTTCTGTTCTCTTTGGTTGTTTCTAGAAGAGAAAGGTCTAGTGAAGGGTTCATTCTGCCCTGGCTCATTCTGTTATTATTGATTAAATTATGTTGGATAGGGGTTTGGGGTAACAGCTCTGTGAGAAAATCCATCATGAGCCTGAGGGGCTGTGACCAACTTCAATACCCCAGAATCCATGAAAACAAACAAGCAAAACAAAACAGGCACAATGACATGCAACTCTAATCTTGAAATTGGGGACATAGAAACAAAGCAAGCCCCAAGGCTCACTGGATAGTCAGCCTAGACAAATCAGTGAGTTCTAGGTTCAGTGAGAGATTTGTCTCAGAAATAAAATAGAGGACAACTGTGGTAGTTTGAATAGGAATGGACCCCATAGGCTCATATATCTGAATGCTTGGTCATTAGGAAGTGATGCTAATTAACAGTTATTAGAAAGTTTGGCCTTGTTGGAGTAAGTGTGCCCTTATTGGCAGAAGTGAGTCACTAGGGGTAAGCTTTGAGTTTGCAAATGGTCAAGCCTGGGCCCAGTATCTCTCTCTCTTCTTGCTGCCTGTGGATTCGAATGTAGAACTCTTGGTTCCTTCTCTGGTACCCTGTTTACCTGTATGCCTCCATTCTCCCTGCCATGAGAATAATGAACTAAACCTTAGAACCTGTAATCCAGAGCAAATAAAATGTTTTCTTTTATAACAGTTACCATGATCATGGTATTTCTTAAGAGCAATGAAACACCAACTAAAACAACAATCCAGGAAAATATTTGACTTTGAGCTCTGGCCTCCATATATAAATGTGAACACACACATACACACACACACAAAAAAAAAAAACACACACCACATTAGAGGAGAAAATAAGCCCCATACGTACGCCTTTTCTTTTCCAGACATTCGACCCCATTCTCTATCACAATTCCCAGAACATCAGCACACAGGCAAGTTGATGTGAAAGGGATGAGGCAGGAGGCTTCTTTAGTCCTGTTATTATTATTTATCCTGTTATCTGGGAAACTGAGGAAACACTTCATGCTATTGGCAGGCAGACCCTGTAATTAGCACACATGATATACAGTGACTGCTCCCGGCAGATGAGTTGGTATTGATAGAAATTTGTCAGGGGCCATTAGTCACCATGATTCGGAAAGAAGGATGCAGGGACATTTCCAGTAAGCTCCATGACAAAAAGGGTTTTATGTGATCTTCCTGGGCCACTTAGTCTTTCTACAACCCAATATGCTGACACCTGAGAAGATATTTACCGGCTGTGACCTGGAAGGGACATGAAGGGACGGTGGTAACATGATCCATGTGCTATCTTACCTTTCTCCACTTCATCTGTTAGCAAAAATATAGGAGTACCAACAAACTACTCACACACATCACAAACTCCTGTCAAAGGAAGAAGAGATCCTTTCTATGTAAGAGCCAGGGGACCACGGCATCTGCAGGGGACCACGGCATCTGCAGGGGACCACGGCATCTGCAGGGGACCACGGCATCCGCTGCAAGGTCATACCTTTTACATATGACAGGGAAACTACACTCATGAAATCTCAACAATATGGTTGCCTGATAAAGGCCTGCACAATACCAGTTGACACACTAATATGATTGGGGTCAAAAAGGGGTGGTGACTAATATATAGCATACTCATATATAGAACTATTATGGGGAATTCTACTCATTTCTATAATTATTAAAATAATTATGTTAATTAATATAATAGCAAAGGAATGAATGTTTTAGTTTTTTAGGCAAGCTCTTGCTATGCAGCCTAAACTGGCCTCAAATCTTTCTACTTCTATATCCCAAAGGCTGGAATTACAGGTAGGAGCCACCAGCCTAGCCCAGATTCTTAATGATTATGTGGTATTAACAAAGCATATCAAGATAAATCTATACAGCAGAAAGTCTATTTATTAATGCATATTAACCCTGAAACTGCCTTTTGCAAAGAGTGTGCATACTAGTAAGTTCCATCTATGCAATTCATATTTCACTAAGGAAATTACCTGGGAGCAGGAAACCAAAGAAGGCAAGAAGAGGGAGATCTATAACTCAAATGCTTCAGATTCCTATTAGGCCTGCCTTCCTCTTGACCAGTCTTAGCCCCATATCCCCTGTGCATCTGGTCCAGTGTGTCTCTTACTCGGCACTACTCCGAACAAGCATCACGAACATTTGCCTCTAGAATCCCTGACTTACTTTTTTCTGTGGCTTTTACCACCAGCCTTTGTCACTAGTAGATTTTCTATAGAAACTTTCATGTAAATTCTCACCAAGCTACCATTAAAACTGGTTCTCTTTGTACACTGAGGATCCACTCTGGGCTGAACAGTCCAGATGCTCTCAATACCCACCTTTCTAAATTGTAGGCATTGTTCCCAACTAACACAGTGACACATACACCATCCAAAACCCCGAAGCCCTGCTGCCTTTAACCTATTTCCAGATTAGTGTCAGAGGAACTTAGAGAAATCTGGCTTGGCAGATTCCAGACTCAACATCCAGTCAGCCAGCTTTGCTGTTGATGCGGGTAGGACCCGAGGTCCGAGTTGGAAAGGCTGACCCTTGCCCTTCTCATAACTTAGTTCTGCCCACAGCAGCCCAGCTCAGATCTCGGCAGTTGCTTCTGTGCTCTGCTGTGCGGGCCCTGTCTTCATTAGTTGCTTCTTGGCTCCAGTCCTGCCAGCTGTCTTCAATGCAGGACACTGCTGACCTCTTAGCCAGCTCGTGTCTGAGCAGCTCCCGCCGTCCTTCACTGCCTGCCTGTCAGCTGCTGAGATCTCTCCTACCTAGAAGCCCATTTTGCATCTGCTGGATCTTCTAATTCCCAACTTCTGAAAAAGAGGCTCCGATCCCCTCAGTATAAAAGAGAAAGAAAACAGCAGCAATAAAAGTTTTTAAAATGTTCAATGACCAAAACTTAGCTCAAAATCAAATGCATAATGACTCTGAAATGTTCCTGGTGGCACACGCCTGGGCTTTAGGAAAAGCCTCACTTCAGCCTAGTTTGTGAACATGCCTGTGCTCACTGAACTGCACATGCTGTCATGACACTCAGTCCCACCCTGGCTCAGATTCAAGAACTACTGTGTGCTACGAATTTTAGTATTTTTACTGTACATATCAAGCTTTCTGCTCTTACAGAAATATAATGTTTAATTACACAGAGAAGAAGACTTTTAATATTTTCCTGAATCTGTCCTCAGTATGTAAGTATATAGTTGGTATAATTTTGAGTTGAATTAATTAGTCGTACAAATTGCTATGTGAGCTGGTGAATTGACTTTCAGTGTAAAAATTGTTTAATTCATTTTGTCTTGAATCAGGAAAGAAATTCTAAAATGGTCATAAGCACACTTCTGCCATTTTGCATACTGTGTATTTATAAGAAGTGATGCTCTCGACATTGATGACTATATGATCAAAATATTGACCAACTCTGGAAAATGCTGAAGATGCTCTGTCCTACAGTGTCTAATTTTCAGCTAAAATTTAGTTCCTTCTGTCCATGTTTTCCAAGTTTTTACACCTTATAAAGACAACAATACAAAAATCACAATTTCTGTTTTTNATACTGTGTATTTATAAGAAGTGATGCTCTCGACATTGATGACTATATGATCAAAATATTGACCAACTCTGGAAAATGCTGAAGATGCTCTGTCCTACAGTGTCTAATTTTCAGCTAAAATTTAGTTCCTTCTGTCCATGTTTTCCAAGTTTTTACACCTTATAAAGACAACAATACAAAAATCACAATTTCTGTTTTTCCAGTTGTTCACGACACTAGATAGTCACAGGATAAATACGTTAAAAATTAAGAATTAAGACACCACTTAGGTATTCATCTCTTCTTGGACATACACCAAAATGCAAAAAAAAAAAAAAAAAAAATCAGTCTACAGAGCTGGATGCTGTTAGGTTCTAGGATCAGAATATTCAGCCAACTGCATGAGTCAATGGCAGCCATCAGTAAACAGGACATTTGCCTCCTCCAGATCCCTAAATCACAATGATGGAGTTCTGGGCAGCAGAGAGTGAAACTGTGTGGTCCAGGGCTACCTAGGTTTGATCCTCAACATCACAGAAAAAAGGCAAAGGGAAGGGAAGGAAGAAGAAAGGAAGGAAGGAGTGAGAAAGGGAAGGAGAAAGGGGCTTTACTCGCTGATGTTTCCTCTCCTACAAGTTTTAAATTGTGTAATTACAAAAGAGATGGGTTTCATATGCACTAGGAGAATTTATTTGTATGCTTGTAACTGCATTCTCCCTGGCAAGGGAAAGGGTGGCTCCCAATATGCCCAATGATTAATGATGTGGCTCAGGAACTTGAATCAGGGGCTGCTCCCCAGTGGCTTTCTGTTTGAGGCATTCCTCCAAAAGGGCCAGAGCAACTGAGAGGAAGGAAATGAGATGGCTGCCCCAGGCTGACATCAGGCCTGGCAGCAGTGCAGGACCAGCTGGGCCTTTTGAAATGGTTGTCGGGGCATCTCCCCAGCTCTGCTGCAGCTAGTCCAAAGCTGCTGGCAGCAATGTGCCTTCCTCCGTCTTCCCAATCCCACCCTCACAATCAATTCCTCAAGTGTATGGAACACTTCGTTTATGTTTTTTTTTTTCCTGTATCCATATGGTGCGGGGTTGGGAAGGGGAGAATTTTGGGCTGCCAGCCCAGCCAGAAGCTGAAGAATGTTCTCCCCTACTTCCTACCTCACATATACACAACCTCTTGCAGAATCACAAAAGGAAGTCATTCAGGAAGATCTTTTGGAAAGATCTCTGTTTCCCACTAGAATTTCCATTCTCCAGGCTTCATAGGAACTCTCAAGAAACTACAGGGACACTGAAACCCAGGGACCCTCTAGATGAAACACTCTACAAGGATAATGGAGCAGCCAGAACATTGGCTATTGCTCTGCTGGGCTGTATCTTCCTAGGAAAGGCCAGACACAAGGTGTGTCCTCGTACCAGCAGTGTGTGGACATTCATCTGAGGAGCAACACTGGTCAGGCATTACTGGTCACCTGTTCTACCGTAGGCTACTCCACTGAGACTTGGTCAGTACACTTCTGGATGTGGCTCTAACCCTACCACACAAAGCTACTACTCAGGTAGTAGTTTCTAAAGTTGATTTATTTGTTTCTGACAGAAAATTCAAGGCCACTTGGATACATAGGAAGTTTAAGAAAACCAGCCTGGGCTAGAAGAGAACTTGTAACCTACCCCCAAAGATTCATGTCTTCTGTCTTGTATGGCAACTGCTTTTATTAGCTGAGCTATCTCCCTCCTTCCCCAAAAGTCTTAATATCTAATTTATTTATTCCCTTAGCAATGAATACTGTCCAACTCCTGAGAATAGTTTATACTAAGCAGTTACTTAGTTTCTCTCTTTCTCTGGTTGACTACAAATGAAGTTTCTAGTGTGTCTTCTACATGCTTCATGACTTATCCTCACCACTTTCTGGTTGTAAATGAAGAAGCAAATACTCAGCACAGTGCAAAGTGCAAGCTCTCCTGTCTCGCCTTCTACTGAACTTTCCCGAGCCTCAGCCTGACTTCTGCTTCTGACTGAATATCTGTAAAGACGGAATACTGTTATCAAATAGAAAAAAAAACATGATGGCTATAGTACGTTTAAGTATACACACAGTCTCACATACATGACCTTTTCCACAAGCTAACCACACCCCACTCTTTAGGACATAATATTTTCATGAATACCCCTCCTTCTGCCACTCTCACAAAAAGAATTAAGTCCATACTGTCCAGTTTTCACACAGGATCTCACATATTCTAGTCTGGCTTGAATTCATTATAGACTCAAGGATGACCTTGAACTCTAGATTCTCTTCCCTTCTCCTCCAAGTTCGGAGAGTAACGTGTGTGTGTGTGTGTGTGTGTGTGTGTGTGTGTGTGTGTGTGTGTGTGTGTGCTAACACACCCAGCATAGCCAGCACACCCGGCACACCCACCTTCACTTTTTCTTTTCCGTGACTTCGTAACATTTCATTACTTGGTACACTGTCATCTGCAGGTTTTCACTTCTGCTCCAGAGTCTGTGCTTACAATTATTTACTTCTGACTTGTTTTCACATGTTATTGTTTGGTTTTACTAATTAATTTTTTCCTTGTTTTTTATTTTTTGTACCGATTTTCAATTGATTGGTTGATTGATTTTTTTTCTTTTTTTTAATTAGATATTTTCTTTATTTACATTTCAAATGCTATCCTGAAAGTTCCCTATAACCTCTCCCCGCCCTGCTCCCCCACCCGCCCACTCCCACTTCCTGGTCGTGGCATTCCCCTGTACTGGGGCATATAAAGTTTGTAAGACCAAGGGGCCTCTCTTCCCAGTGATGGCAGACTAGGCCATCTTCTGCTACATATGCATCTAGAGACACGAGCTCTGGGGGTACTGATTAGATCATATTGATGTTCCACCTAAAGGGTTGTAGACCCCTTCAACTCCTTGGGTAATTTCTCTAGCTCCTCCATAGGGGCCCTGTGTTCCATCCTATAGATGACTGTGAGCATCCCTGTCTGTATTTGCCAGGCACTGGCATAGCCTCACTCGAGATAGTTATATCAGGGTCCTTTCAGCAAAATCTTGCTGGCATATGCCATAGTGTCTGGATTTGGTGGTTGATTTAGGTCTAAGTGGATCAAAGACCTCCACATAAAACCAGAGACACTGAAATTTATAGAGGAGAAAGTGGGGAAAACCCTCGAAGATATGGGCACAGGGGAAAAATTCCTAAACAGAACAGCAATGGCCTGTGTTGTAAGATCAAGAATTGACAAATGGGACCTTATAAAATTGCAAAGCTTCTGTAAGGTTGATTGATTTTTAAGATGAGGTTTTATTCTGCAGCCCAGGCTTGCCTTGAACTTGTGGTAATCTTCCTGTCTCAGGCTTCTGAATGCTGGGATTTAAAGGCATATAGAATATTGCACAATCCAAGGTTTTCAGCAAGTAAAAGGTTTATACTTTTTCAGAAGGGTGCCTGGTGGTGGGTGATTAACTGAACCAATGAGCACCCTGAGCAGGGTCCAGCTGGGTATGTTATTCAAAGGGGTTTGTTAGCACAAAGGTGTCCTGTAACTCACTTAGAGTGGTCGGAGGTTGGCCTCAGATTCTTATAAAAGTGTCTATCTGAAAGCAGTGCAGTTAACAGCAAGGCGCAACCTTCGAGAACAGGAGGTCCCCTTAAGCACAGAGCACACTCTTAGGCACATACTGAGGTCTTTAAAAAATGCTCACTGTGGAAGGGAGTTTTGTGAGATTGCATCTTTACAGATTTCTTTAAAGATAGAAACCCCTTTGTCTCATGTAACCCTTTGGTAGAAAGTTCCCACAACTGCATCCCTGGCTTTCCTGAATTTCCTTAAGCTCTGTTTTCCCTGTGTCAAGTGAGCTCTCCGCCTGTTCCCACCTGGGTTGGGTGGAGATGTTCTCTCCCTGCTGACATGGCAAGCTTCTCTCACCTTCCCTAACTGTGTCTCTGATGGTCCTGCTTTTCAGATGTCTTTTCACTGGTCTCTGCATGGTAGGTGATTTTAAGAGAAGGGCACTGACCACTATCCACTTATGGCACTCTTGGGTTTGACTTTACAAGCTACATGTCATCTCTGACGCTGTGTCCCTCAACGATAGCTCCCCAGCCGTAGTCTTCTGATAGAGAACTATGATCTTGCTAGAGAGCTATGTCAGTTACCTCCTAAGCTACAGCCTTCTATCTGTATGCATCCACCTGCTTCTGTCAGCCCAGCTACCACCCTCCTCTCAATATCTCTACTCTACAGGAATCACCACATTCAGGGTAAAAGTAATTTGCATTTTGAAGTATGAAGGAAGAATTTCTAGACGAAAGTCACTGACGATTGTCACCCTGTACTGTTCTTATTTGCACAGAATTACAGATCTCATATAATTTGAACATTCTCCTCTATACAATAAGGGCAAGAGACAGATTTGGTTACAGTAATAAAGCAGAGGCAGCTCCTCCTCAGGTTGCTGCTGTCCACGTGGCAACGTTCCCTTCAATCAGTCTTGTTTGGTTAGGTTGGGTTGGGTTTGGTTTGTTTTTTTTGTTTGTTTGTTTGGTTGGTTGGTTGGCTGGTTTTGGTTTTTTTGGACACGGTCTGCCTACATCACCGTGAACTCCTGATCCTTTTAACTTATGTTTCAGATGCTAGGATGCAGGGATGCACCACAACCACTAGCTGAAGAATATTTTCTCCTAGGATTTTTTTTTTTAGTTATTATACAGATGTGTGGAGGCAATGTGCATGTAAAAGTAGGTGCCTGCAGAGACCAGAGGTGTCAGATAGCACTGGAGGTGGAGTTACAGGTGGTTGTGAAAACTGAGTTTGGCTTCTCTGCAAAGCATGTAAGTCTGCCTTGGGATTTTGACACTTGCCAGGAACTCCCTCTCACATGGCATTTAGAAACACATCAGGCCCAAACACATGAACAAACATTGTTCAATACAGAAAGCAACATGCATAGGATTTCTTGTGTAGCCAATGTTCACTCAAGCAAATCAGAACCATTCACGACTCAGCATTTAAAAACACACATACTCGTGGACTTCAGAACAATGATTTGGTGTCAGCAGTAGCACTCCCAGTGCATAAATCTAAGTATTGTCTAAACCTACTGTGCTGTGATGAATAGCAGCCATCCATTCTCACCTTTCTAAGATTCCTAGACTCCTGAGCTAGGACTGACTTAAATACCCCCTGTATGGGGCTACCTCTCATGGCACCAGAAGGCACCACATAAGTTTCCAAAAGAAGGAGATGACCAATAATTATGATGTCTAGGAACCATCAATGGACAGCATGGCACTACAACCCTAAGAGTGTGGTGACCACATAAAATACCTTGACAGTAACCAACAGCTCTCTCGTTGGATTTAAGACCCACTCAACAAGAGGCAAGCCATGTCTGATGCTGGAAACCTAGCTAACTAATCAGTGCTAGTGAAGTTGTGATTCCTGGAAGAAAATTTAAAACCACTAATTTACTAACCCAGAATAATCTCTAATAGTAATCTATAAACATTCATCCTTATACTCACAGATAAATGTAGTCCTCATCCCTCAACCAGGAATCTTGTTTTTGCAACAAATAAAGGAACTATAGAAAACCACAACCAATCATAGTGCAGAGTTTTGGAACCCAGTTTGAATGGTCACATCTGTAAAATTCTACCACCTCTAAGGCTCAAAGAATTCCCTGTGGGATTCCCATTGTGGAAGATGCAGTGGAAAGATTGTACGTCCCAGAGGATCAGAGAGTTTGATGTAAGAGTATGTCTCTTAGTTAATATCAGAAGCTACACACATAAAATCTCACCAACATCAATGCCCAGTTGAGCTGAACAAGGATAACACCAATGGACATGCCACAATGGATAGAGAAACAAAACAAAACAAAACAAAACAAAACAAAACAAAACAAAACAAACCCACAAATCCTTAACCATGCACAAAGAACTATAGGCAACTAAAGAAAGATGAGAGTAGGAGAGAAGGTCTTCCAGAGGGAAGAGAACATCAATTGGATCTCCAGTTTCAACTATATACACTTATATACTCATGAAATAAAAATAAATGAGAAAAGAGGTCATGACAGAGCGTAGGGAAGGGTATTGGGGAGGGTTTGAATAGAGAAAAGGAGAGGGAGAAATGTTCTAACTATATTACCATCTCAAAATAAAGTAAAATTAGAGAGTTTATGACTAGAAAGAAAGTTAGACTCTATCTTATAAAAAGTATTAGGTCAATGCTCCCCACCCCACCCCATCCCCACTTTTATATAAAGTAGAATCTGGACTACCCACAGTTACATTGTATGAGTCTAAGCCAAATGCTAAAGCAACTTACACTGGGTCTGATAACAAGGTTATGTCTCTTCTCTTATCTTGTAGCCCAGGCTGGACTCAAACTGCTATATCTGAGAAAGATCCTATACTTCTCATCCTCCTGCTTCTATTTCCCAAGTGCTGAGATTACAAATGAACGCCACCCAATTTTTGTGGTGCTAGGGACTGGACCTAGCCCTCCCTCCCTTGTCTCTAAAACCTCAGCATTCTTCCTGCTCATGAATCCTGACCCACCATTTCTATTCTCAGCTCCTGTGGATTTCTAAAACCTCTTCTCTTAGACCACCAATACTCAATCATGTGTGCTTGGCCCTCCTATTGACCTTCTGGATGCTGGCATGTAGTTCCTCAGTGTTGCCTCACCATGCTCCCTGCACTGACAGGATTCATTTCTCCCCCTCCCCCCATGCCATTCTCATCCTCACAAAGTCACCCCGGTCTCCACTTCCTAGGGTGCTCTTTCACCCTCCCCCAAATCTCCTAAACTTCCAAACTTTAGTACATTATCTAAGCTGGGAAATCTTTCTTCCTCATTAATATATACAGTTTCAGCCTTCAAGTATAAACTTTGATGACAAAACATTTTATTTTGATTTTATGTGGCTTTTTAAGACTTATACATTGATAAATTTTGGCAGTATTTAATATCTATTCATTCAGAGAAATGGGAATTGTCATGTGCTCTGATGAGAATATAAATTATTACAACTCTGTAATGCTATTCAAAGACCCAAAAGGCATAAAGCTTTTTGCCTGCAATTGTATAACAGGAATCTATTTCAAGGACATCATCTGGGATGCATGTAGGATGTGTACTGTGACAGTTTCTATAGACGCAAAATATTAGAGACCATATAAATGTCCACAAATAAAAGAGCAGTCTCATAAATCATGGCACATTCCATCATCATGAAAAGTGCTATTGTGGCGAATATGTGTGACATGGAAAATCTTCAGAACATAATGACATTTTAAAAACAGCATATAAGACAGCATGTGTCAAAAAAAAAAAAAAAAGACAGCATGTGTCATCTCTCACCCTTTTTAAATCTATCATAACATTCCTGGGGAAGGTTGACTAGAACACTTATCAGCATGTTTTCTGGGCTCACTCCAGCAATGACACAATAAGAGATTTTATTTTTTTTCTTCTTTATTTAAAATTTTGTTTATTAAATTTAATTTATTCACTTTGCTCTCCCTCTCCTCCCAGTACCTCACACAAGTCCTCCTCCCGTTCTGCTTTCCCTTCTCTTTTGTGAAGAGTAAGCCCCCTTCTGGGTGTCAGCCCCTCTCCCTCCTGTATCAAGTCCCAGAAGGACTAGGCACATCTTCTCCCAATAAGGCTAGACAAGGCTGTCACTTAGGGGCATGGGATACAGGGGAAGGCAGGAAACAGGCTCAGGGATAACCCCTGCTCCAGTTGTTTGGGGACCCATATGAAGACCAAGCTGTGTGTCTGCTTCCTATGTGCATGGGGCCTAGGTCCAGCGCATTCTCACTCTTTGACTGGAAATTTAGACTCTGGGAGCACCCAACAGTCCAGGGGAGTTGACTCTCCTGGCCTTTCTGTGGAGTCCCTGTCCTCTTCAGGTCCTTCAGTCTTTCTCCCAACATATTCCTGTCTGCAAGCATGACAAAGTATCAATAATAGTGTCATAGATTGATTCTTGTCCAAGGGATGGGTTTCAATTTAGGGCAGTCATTGGTTGGCCATTCCCTCAGTCTCTACCCTATCTTTGTCCCTGCACATCCTCTAGGCAGGAAACATTTTGGGTCGAAGGCTTTGTGGGTGGTTGTTGTTCTTGTCCTTCTACTTGTCCTGCTTGGCGACAGGAAGTGGCCATTTCAGGATCCATCTCCCCCACTGCTAAGAGTCTCAGCTGTAGTAGCCTCCTTAGACTGTCTGGGACCTCTCCCCGTCCTAGGTCTCTGGCAAGCCCTAGAGATTTCCCAGTCTGCCCCCTCCATGATCTCTCTTTCTTTCCCCTCTGTTCTCACTACATATGATCTCCAGCCCTACCCCTGCCCTGCTCTGCTCCAGATCCCCTCTTCCACCCAGTTCCCTTCTTCCATTGACTTCTGATACCTACTTTGTTTCCCCTTTTGAGAAAGATTTAACCATCCTCCCTTGGGCCCTCCTTGCTATTTGACTTCTTTGGGGCTGTTGATTATAGCATGATTATCCTGTACTTTATACCTAACATCCAATTATAAGTGAATACATATCATGCATGTCCTTTTAGGGTTTACCTCACTCAGGATGTGATATTTCCAAGTTCTATCTATTTGTGTGCAAAATTCATGATGTCCTTGCTTTTAATTCCTGAGTAATATTCCATTGTGTAGATATATTACTTTTTCTGTATCCATTCTTCAATTAAGAGACATCTAGGTTGTTTCCAGTTTCTGGCTATTATGAATAAGCTACTATGAACATAATTGAACAAATGGTTCCTGTGGTATAGTGGGGCATCTTTTGGGTAGGAGTAGTATAGCTGGTTCTTGAGGTAGAACTATTTCCAACCTTATGAAAAACTGCCAAATTTATTTCTAGAGTGGTTGTACAAGTTTGTACTCCTACCAGCAGTGAAAGAGTGTTCCCCTTGCTCCACAACCTCACCAGCATGCACTGTCCTTTTAGTTTTTAATCTTAGCCATTTTGAAGAGTGTAAGGTGGAGTCTCAGACTTGTTCCAATTTGTATTTCCCTTATGACTAAGAATGTTGAACATTGCTTTAGCTGCTTCTCAGCCATTAGAGATTCTTCTGGTGAAAATTCTGTTAGTCTTTATGCTGTTTTTAATTGAGTTATTTGGGTTGTTGATGTATAACTTCTTGAGTTCTTTATATATTTTGGATATTAGCCCACTTTCAGATATAGGATTAGTGAAGATCTCCCAATATGTAGGCAGCTGTTTTGTTCTAATGATGGTGTACATTGGCTTACAGAAGCTTTACCAGTCTCATGAGGTCCCGTTTACTAATTCTTGGCCTTAGTGCCTGAGCCATTGATATTCTGTTCAGAGTGTTGTATCTTGTACCAATGAATCCTAGGCTATTCCCCATTTTCTGTTCTATTAGATTAAGTGTGCCTGATTACATTGATCTATTTGGACTCGAGTTTTGCTTAGGGTGATAAATATGGATCTATTTGCATTCTTCTACATACACACATCCAGTTAGACCAGCACTTTTTTTTTTTTTTTTTTTTTTGAAGATGCTCTCCCTTTTCCATTGTATGCTTCTGGCTTTTGCCAAAAATCTAGTGTCATTAGGTGTGTGGATTTACTTCTGGGTCTTCAATTCTATTCTATTGATCAACATGTCTATTCATATACCAGTACCATGCAGTTTTTAATTACTATTGCTCTGTAATACATGTTGAAATCAGGGATAGAGATACCTCCAGAAGTTCCCATATGAAGTTGAGAATTGTTCTTTCAAGATCTGTGAAGAGTCCTGTTGGAACTTTGATGGCGTTTGCATTGAATCTGTAGATTGCTTTTGGTAAGATGATAGTTTTTACTATGCTAATCATACCAATCCATGAGCAAGGGAGATCTTTCCATCTTCAGATATCTTCCTCAATTTTTTTCTTCAGAGACTTGATGTCCTTGTCATATGGAATTTTCACTTATTGGTTAGAGTTACACTAAGGTATTCTATATTATATATGGCTATTGTGAAAGGTACTGTTTCCACAACTTCTTTCTTAGCCAGTTTATTGCTTGTATAGAGGGGTGCTATTGATTTTTTTTTTTTTTTAGTTATTTTTTTGTCCGGTCACTTTACTGAAGGTGTTTATCAGTTGTAGGAGTTCTCTGGTAGAAGTTTGGGGTAATTTATGTATCGTATAAAAGCAACAGTTTGACTTCTTTCAAATTTGCATCCCTGGGATCTCATTTAATTGTTTTATTGCTCTAGCTAGGATTCCAAGCAGTATATTGAAGAGATATTGAGAATGAACAGCCTTATCTTCTTCCAGATTTTAGTGGAAATGCTTTAAGTTTCTCTCCATTTAATTTGATGTTGACTATTCTCTGAAGGGCTTTAGATTTGTCAAATGCTTTTTCTGCATCTAGTGAGATGATCATGTGGTTTTTCTCTTTCAGTTTCTTTTTATGTTTGATTACGTTGATGGATTTTTCTATATTGAACCACCCTTGCAACTCTGGGAAGAAGCCTACTTGATCATGATGGATAGTGTCTTTGAACACATCCCAGGTGTTCTTGGATTCAGTTTGCAAATACTTTATTGAGTACTATTGCATCAATGTTCATAAGGGAGATCATAAGGGAGATTGATCTGAAGTTCTCTTCTTTGTTGAATCTTTTTGTGCTTTATGTCACTTAGGCCTCACAGAATGAGTATGGCAGTGTTCCTTCTATTTCTATTTTGTGGAATGTTAAGGCCTAAGTAAAATATTAAGGCCTAGATGGAATGCTAAGGCCTAAGTAAAAAAAAAAAAAAATTTTTTTTTTTTTAGGATTCCACTTTCTTCCCTTTCTTTCTTTCTTTCTTTCTTTTTTTTATTATAAGGCATTTTTTATTAGATAGTTTCTTCATTTACATTTCAAATGCTATCCCCAAAGCCCCCTATACCATCCCCCCACCCTGCTCTCCAACCTACCCACTCCTGCTTCCTGGCCCTGGTATTCCCCTGTACTGGGGCATATGATCTTCAGAAGACCAAGGGCTTCTCCTACCATTGATGACCAACTAGGCCATCCTCTGCTACATATGCAACTAGAGACACAGCTCTGGAGGGTACTGGTTAGTTCATATTGTTGTTCCTCCTATAGGGTTGCAGACCCCTTTAGCTCCTTGGGTACTTTCTCTAGCTTCTTCATTTGGGGCCCTGTGTTCCATCCAATAGATGACTGTGAGCATCCACTTCTATATTTGCCAGGCATTGGCATAGCCTCACAAGAGAGAGCTATGTCAGGGTCCTGTCAGTAAAATTTTTCTGGCATATGCAATAGTGTCTGGACTTGGTGGTTGTATATGGGATGGATCCCCGGGTGGGTCAGTCTCTGCATGGTCCTTACTTCCATCTCAGCTCCAAACTTTGTCTCTGTAACTCCTTCCATGGGTATTTTGTTCCCCATTCTAAGAAGGAGCTAAGTATCCATACTTTGGTCTTCGTTCTTCTTGAGTTTCATGTGTTTTGCAAATTGTATCTTGGATATTCTAAGTTTCTGGGCTAATATCTGCTTATCAGTGAGTGCATATCAAGTGAGTTCTTTTGGGTTACCTCACTTAGGATAATATCCTCCAGATGATCCATTTGCCTAAGAATTGTTAAAGCTAAGTAAGTTACTTGGCTACCCTGCCATTATAAGGAAACTTACTCATATGTTTCTGCTCTTATCAGGAAACTTCCCAATACCAAGATTGATTACATATTATATTATAGTCTTTACTCTTGGAAACCAATCACAATAAAATCAATAGAATTGGGGTTTTTTTATAGCTATCCACAATAAGCTTAGACCTGAACAAACCACCCAGCAGTACTTCCTGTACCTGTGTATAAGCTTTTATGGTATAGGCTGCCCCTGGGATAGACCCCAACATAAGAGAGACACCTGCCTGCATCAATATAAGAAGCTATTTGGAATAAGACTTCCATTTTGAGAAGTGGTCCAGTAAAGTTTATGTTTCCAAGACCTCTCTGGAAAGAGACATGTGCATGGGTAGCTGATATCCTTGTTGACAAATTAAGACATGAATGTTGCACAAGTACCATCCTGACATACAAGTTAAGACATGAATATTAGAAAATACGAGTCTCCTGCCACAGTTGAATATCCCAACCAATGGAAGCAGGATCAATGTACAACAAAGACACGTTCCTAAGGAAATCACCTATCCATAAATCCTAATTGGTGAAATAACTTGCACATATGTTTGTGGATTTGGGGCTTTAAAACCCTGAAGAATTTTAACTCAATGTCATGGTTCAGTTCCTGAATCTGGACCATAGCCCTGGTCTACCAATCTTGGAGAGTATAATCAATAAACTATCCCTGTCTGAGATCAGTGTTTGTGTGTCTTGTGGAACAATTCCTGGATCCTAACAAAATGGTTTCAGGAATATTGCCATTAGATCTTCTTTGAAAGCCTGGTAGAATTCTGGCTAAAAATTTCTGGCCCAGGGCTGCTTTTGATTGGGAGACTTTTAATGACAGTTTCTATTTCCTTAGGGGTTATAGGAATATTCAGATAGTTTACCTGATCTTGGTTTAGCCTTGGTACTGGTATCTGTCTAGAAAATCATCCATTTCATTTAGATTTTCCAATTTTGTGGTGTTCAGGCTTTTGAAATAAGACCTAATGATTCTGTGAATTTGCTCAGTGTCAGTTGATATGCCTCCGTGTTCATTTCGGGTTTTAAATATTTGAATATTGTCTACTGTCTTTTGGTTAATTTGGCTAAAGGTTTGTCTATGTTGTTGATTTTCTCAAAGAACCAGCTCTTGGTTTTGTTGACTCTTTATATTGTTTTCCTTTTCCCTAATTGATTTCATTTCTGAGTTTATTTCCTGACATCTCCTCCTCCTGGATGTATTTGCTTCTTTTTTTTTTTTTTTTTTTTTTTTTTTTTTTTTTTTTTTTTTTTTTTTTTTTTTTTTTTTTTTTTTTTTTTTTTTTTTTTTTTTTTTTTTTTTTTTTTTTTTTTTTTTTTTTTTTTTTTTTTTTTTTTTTTTTTTTTTTTTTTTTTTTTTTTTTTTTTTTTCCTAGAGCCTTCAGATATACTTTTAATTTATTAGTATGAGAACTGTCTGATTTTTTAATGAGGACACTTGGTGCTATGAACTGCTTTCATTGTGTCTCATAACTTTATGTTATGCCTCATTTTCACTGAATTCTTTAATTTCTTACTTTATTTCTTTCCTGGCCCAGAAGTCATTAAGTAGAGAGTTCTTCAGTTTCCATGAGTATGTAGGCTTTCTGGTGTTCCTGTTGTTATTGAAGTCTACAGTGATCTGATAAGATGCATGGGGATATTTCAATCTTCTTGTATCTGTTGAAGTGTGCTTTGTGACTGATTATATAGTCAATTTTGGAGAAGGTTCTGTGAAGTACTAAGGAGAAGGTATATTCTTTTGTGTTTGGGTGAAATGCTCTATAAACACCTCTTAGGTCCATTTAAATCATAAACTTTGTTAGTTTTGTTATTTTTCTGTCTCAATGGCCTGCCCATTGTTGAAAGTAGGGTGTTGAGGTCTCCTATTGTTAATGTGTGTTTTAAGCTTTAGTGATTTTTTTGTGAATGTAAATGTCCTTCCGATTTAGACATAGATTTTCAGAATTGAGATGTTCTTTTGGTGGATTTTTTCCTTTAATGAGTATGAAGTATCCTTTCCATATCTTTTTTAATTACGTTTAGTTGAAAGTCTATTTTATTATATATTACAATGGCTACTACTCCAACTTGTTTCTTGAGTCCATTTGCTTAGAAAACCTTTCTTTAGCCCTTCAAAATAAGATAATGATTATCTTTGTTGCTATGTTTCTTGTATACAAAAGAATGATGGATTCTGTTTACTCATTCATTCTGTTAGCCTGTGTCTTTACTGGGGAATTGAGCCCATTGATGTTGAGAAACATTATTGACCATTGATTGTTACTTCCTATTATTTTGATGCTGGCAGTAGTTATGTGTGTGTGTGTTTCTCTTCTATTGTTTTTAATGGTGTAAAATTATTTATTTCTTATGTTTTCTTGAGTTTAGTTAGCCTTGCTCAGTTGGAGTTTTCCTCCTAGTACCCTCTGAAGGGCTGGATTAATGGAAAGGCATTGTTTGAATTTGGGGTTGTCATGAAATATCTTGGTTTCTCCATCTATGTTGATTGAAAATTGTGCTGGGCATCAGTAGTCTGGGATGACATCTGTGGTCTCTTAGCATCTGGAATACCTCTGCCCAAGCCATTCTAGAGTTTAAGCCTTTAGAGTTTCAGATGAGAAAGCATGTGGAATTCTCATAGTCTGCCTTTATATGTTACTTGGCCTTTTTCCCTTGCTACTTTTAAATTCTTTCTTTGTTCTATATATTTAGTGTTTTGATTATTGTGTGGTGGGAGGATTTTCTTTTCTGGCCAAATCTGTTTGGTGTTCTATAAGCTTCTTGTACCTTTATAGGCATCTTTTTCTTTAGGTTAGGAAATTTTTCTTCTATGATTTTAATTGAGTATGTTTTCTGTACCATTGAGCTTGGAGTCTTTTTCTACTTCTACTATTCTTACATTTGGTCTTTTTATAATGTTCCAAATTTCCTGGATTTTTTATGTCATTAATTTTTTAGAGTTTGCCTTTTCTTTGACTGACATGTTGATTTCTTTTATTGTATCTTCTACACCTGAGATTCTTTCTTCTGTCTACTTTATTTTGTTGGTGATGCTTATATATGTAGTTCCTGTTCTCTTTCCTAGGTTTTCCATCTCTAGGATTGCCTCAGTTTGTGTTTTATTGTTTCTATTTCCATTTTCAACTCTTAGACAGTTTTATGCCTATCCTTCACTTGTTTGATTTTATTTTTCTATATTTCTTTATACTTATTTGCTTCTTCTTTTAATGCCTCTCTCAACCTGTTTGAATGTATTTTCCTGTATTTCCTTAAAGGATTTATTCATGTTCTCTTTAAAGGTCTCTATCATGTTTAGAAGGATTTTAGATCCTCTTCTTTTCCTTCAGTTTCATTAGGATAGCCAGAGTTTGTTATAACAGGATAGCTGGTCTCCAGTGGTGCCATATTGCTCTGGGTCTTGTTGATTGTGTTCTTATGCTGTCCTTTAGGCATCTGGTTTTCCCTGGTGTTGGCTGGATGATGGCGATGGCAGCAGGTCTTCTCAAGAAAAAAAAGGAGAAGCTGTGGGTCAGACAGTAGAGGTCAGGGTATTCTATTCTATTGGCTGTGCCTCAGACAGACACCACTTTGCAAGCTATGTGAAGGGTGGACCCTACTCTGTAAGCTGTTTCCCAGTCAGACCCTACCAGCATAGTGGTGGTAAGATCCAACTCTGCAGACAAGCTGGGGTGACAGGCAGACCCAAATGTGTGGTCAGGCAGCATCCCAAACTGGTTTTGGGAACACCTAAGATTTCCACAGGGAGGCAGAACTCCCTTGGGGCCCCACAAGACTTGCCTAGAGATAGACAATCTGTTTTCTTCTTTTTAATTAATGTTCTCTAACAGTTAAGCCATAAACCTGTTACATTATAAATAAAATTTAAAACTATTTTAAGCGATGTGTTAGTTACTTTTCTCTTACTGTCATAAAACACCATGATCAAAAGCAACTTCCGGAAGAAAGAATTTATTTTGGCTGAAAGCTCCAGGAGGAAAAGTTTCAATCAGGGCAGGGGGGTTGGGTAACTAGTGGAAGGCATGGTAGCAGCAGCAACAGCAGCAGCAGCAGCAACAACAGCAGCAGCAACAGCAGCAACAGCAGCAGCAGCAGCAGCAACAGCAGCAGCAACAGCAGCAGCAGCAGCAACAGCAGCAGCAGCAACAGCAGCAGCAGCAGCAGCAGCAGCAGCAGCTGCAGCTAACAACTCACATCTTCAAGTGTAGGCATGAAGCAGAAAAGGTCAAATTGAAACAAGATGAAGCTCTCTAATCTCAAAGTCCACTCCCAGTGATATACCTTTTTTAGTCAGCCACACCTCCACCGGTCTCAGACTTGGCCCTTCACATTTCTGCTTTAGCTCCCAGGATTAAATGGAGATGTTATTTAGGCCTACCAAGACAGCCTGCCTAGTCTCTGAGAACCTCATAACAGCTCAGGTCACCACTAATTCTCTGACCTTTCCAACTCAGCTTCAGTGAAAACTCAACACTCTGATAGCCACCACACATTTTCAGCAGCCTGCAATTACTCATCTGCTTCCTTTGCTTGGGAAGGAATTTGAGTCTCTGAAGTGTACAGGGAAAATACTCTCGACTTGAAGCCTTCAAGGGTATAGTGCCACTGTGGATTTAAACAAGCATCTATTTATCTTGTCACTTAGTGGAAAAATCCAAGAGCTAAACAGGTTACTTCCCCTAAACTGCAAACTCTGGGCTTCTTTACTAAGTCAACACTCCTCAGAAGTGCACCTTTCCTCCAGAGAGTCCAAGAGGCTACTCTGTGATTGTGAGAGTGAATTCAGAGCATAATTCCTGAATAGATAGTATTTCAATCCATTCTATGGTTCCTAGCAGGTGTGTGAGTGCTTTTCACTATCGCCCCAATGTTCTGCATTCTTAGAAATAGACACAAACACACAGCCTTATATTTTAAATACCTTAAACAGCATGACTGGGCCACTCCCTAACTCCCTAACTGTCTAACATATACAGTTCCTATATGATATTCCTGAGATAATACTTACTAAATTTATATTTTGTCTTTGCTCCACTGGACCCTGCTGTGCAGCTCTCCTGAGGCTGTTTTTGCCCTGTACTTACATGCTGGCAGTCTCACCCTCCTACACCTTTCCAGCCTGGTCTGTCTCTGGCCTTCACCATGGCAGAATCTCCTCTTCGGCCTTCCCTGGTCCCTTCCCTAGAATCCTATAAGTCCTGCCTGTCTCTCTGTCCAGACATTGGCTTTCAGTAACATTACTGACCAGTCAAAAACCAACTAGGGACAGGTTCCCTTTAGTCCTGTGTGCAGGACATTCCAAACAGGGTTTTGTAACATAATTAGCACAAGAACACAACCTGCAACAATTCCAACCTGGACACTCTAATTGAGTAACTCTAAATGGTCATGCTGACCGGAGAAGGCCCTTGGTAAACACCGTCAAAATCATGGCCACAATGCCTGAGCACATGCTCAGCCAATACCATAGGGCAGATGAGCTTCTCCAGAATGCCTGTGACATTTCTGTAAAGCTAATAACTAGGTTCTATAGACAGAGTGATCAGTCTGGGCCAACATGACAACTCAGCATGTAAAGGTGCTTGTCTTTAAGTCTGACGGTCTGACGGCTGAGTTTAATCCCTAGAACTCACAGAGTGAAAGAAGAGAACTGACTCTGATAAGGTGTCCTCTGACCTTCACACCTACATCCACGCCCACACAGAGTAACTAACATGGAAAAAGTAAAAGAAAAAGAAAAAGAAAACTTGCTTAAAAAGTAACCAGTCTTCAACACTCTAAAAAGCTCAGAATACATCTCTGCTGATATTTGGTTTCCTCACTTTATGTAAATATTCTAAGCCCTTGAGACCATTTCAGCTTTTACTCTAAAATTGAAAAATAACCTATTTCCAATCATTGCCGTGCTTTATCATTAATGCAGTGTGTTGGCAAAGAGCTGGGTAAGTGGCCTGGGCTCTGATAACAGTGTTTTCGGAGCTGTTTGAAACACAAGGGAACCAAGACTGACACCATGCTAGTGAGTGTGTGCTCTCCTGCACTGCACAGAGGAGCAGACACTGAGGTTGGTAGCATATTAAAAGGGAAATGCATGATGAGATTGGAAGTCCCAGCACTGTACCATTCGTGGACACCAGCAGCATTCACAAGCAGCTGCTTTATTCCTTTTGATCAGAGAAAAATGTGTGAGGAGTGGCTTTGCTTTATCTGATAGAAGCTATATGGTAAAAGGAGAGCTTGCTAATAATTAACTAAAAATGCCTCTGAAGAAGATTTTAACACTCCCAAAATGACTGAGCAAAGTTCAAATGAGAAAGTGCTTGCCTGGGAAGTATAAGGACTCAAGTTTGATCCTTCAGAACTTACCTAAAATCAACTGGGTATGGTATTAGGGTAGAGTTCTCTCTCTCTTTCTCTCTCTCTCTCTCTCTCTCTCTCTCTCTCTCTCTCTCTCCCTCCCTTCCTCTCTCTCACTTTCTCTCTCCCTCTCTCTCTTTCTGTGTCTGAGTATGTGTGTCTGTACATGTATGCTTGTAATAAAAATTAATAATAAAAAAAGAGGCCATGAGAAGGAGGGACGTAAAGGGGAAAATGAGACTATTATATTATAATCTCAAAATAATAAAAGAAGTAGTATAAAAGGGGAGACTCATAGACACATGGAAGCCAAGCTAGAGTCAGGGAAACTGGGCTCTGTGGTGAAAAAGTCTCAGTAGCAGAAAAGCTTGGCTTGTTTATTGCATACAGTTGTACAGGAAGATTAATACACACAGCTGAACAAGAAGGTAGGTTATTATAAACAGAGAAACAGGAGGAGGCATTGTTATACACATCAGAACAAGAAGATGGCTTAGAAAATCTCAGGATGAGCAGTCTCTGTTAGACAGCAGTCTTCAGGACATAAACATCTGAGAGAAGTCTGTGCACAGTGGCCACATCCACATACAGAACTGAGGAGGGCTGTGTAATCCTCCGAGCCTCCCAGGGAACACTTTGCTACTTCCATGGGCTTAGGCATTGGAATCCTTGACATGACCAAGTCAACAATGTACTTTTACTCTAGACTTGCTCCCTAAAAGGCTCAATCTGGGAAGAGTGGGGGGTATGGGTGAATGTGATCAAAATACATTATATGCATCTATGGAATTCTTAAAAATTAATAATATTTTTAAATTGCAATAAGACATACAAGATTAGAATTTTTTCATTTACCTTTGCTTCTCCTTTTCCTTGCCCAATCTGTTGAGATGGTCAGGCACTGACAGAATCCTAAAAACTCAACTTACAAGCTGGTGTCCTAGAAGTCGGTGAAAATGAGTGTTTTCTGTGCCACTGAATGCAGAATACACAGTTGCCTATTTGCAAAGTGCTTATTGAGACCCTGAAGAAACCCTGTAACAGTCCATGAAACACAGGCCATTTAGATTGCGTGTCTTCTTGTCCCTTCCCAGCCTTCGGCTTCCAGAATGTTAAAAACATGTAATTATCTTTGAGTTACTCTCTCAAACTCGGCCTTCAAACAAGCCTTTCAGTTTGAACTTGCAAATTTCTCAAAATAAAACTTCCTGCTGATGAAAATAAATGTCTTCCTATGCAATTATTGTCAGAAACAATTAACTCCCATAACTCAATCAAATTGTGATTTTATTACCTATCAACAAACATACACCAGAATCTATTTTCAGGTTACTGTGGCCTACATAATAAGTAGCTAAAACTTCCTTCAAAAAAATACATCCTCCAGCCCTCTACCAGATCACTGAGGTTGTATGCTAATACAAATAATGTTTGAATGTTTTGAAAAACATACCCTTTTATCTAAGCTTTCTGACCAATGAACTTTCATGTCCCTGCAGTAGTGCCAGACTTTTTACATAGATGCTGGGAGTCAGACTTGTGGTCCTCATCATCACACTTAAACACTGAGCCATCTCCCCTGTTAGTGCAATTGGTTCTTATCTCTTCACCTACTCTTAATCTCAGGTAAAAACTTAATTTGAATTCTATTTTTAAACATGTATGTATATATGTATTTACTTACTATGTATGTGTGTACAAGAGTGTATATAAGAGACAGAGAGAGGGAGACAGTCAGACAGAGACAGCGATAGAGACAGAGATGATTGACACATGTGTATGGAGGTTGGAAGAGAACTGGCCAGAGTTGGTTCTCTCCTTTTACCATGTGGGTAAACTCAGGTCACCAGTTGTCAGAGAATACACCTTTACTAGCTGAGGCATCTTGCCAGCCCCACATTTTTCCTTTTAATATGTATTTATTTTGTGTGTAGGAATTCACTGTAAAAAAAAAAAAGTTTCCATGATACTCAAAGATTATTATCCTCAAGATTTTTAAGGGCTACTCTTGTGTACCTACTTGCTAGGAAGCTGATACCTTTATAAGCACAGGCTATATTACCTGTCATGCATGTGTCAGATAAAACATGTAGCATATTATGTCAAAATGTGCATGATAAGATTAGATGCTCAGAGCACTGAAATAAGCCGTGATCATGCCAAGAAAGCAATTTGTATTCAGCAGTTATATTGAACAGAGTAGAGAATAAGCCATAGCCCTTGACGAAACTGTTTCAGTTTGTCATCTGATCTGCTACCTTTCCTGTGTGGTAATCATTAGTAAGACCTTCCTTTACCCGAAAAACTCACTCTCTCACATGCTAGCATTGTATCTGTAATTGCCACGTTTACCAAGGCAACTGAATCTGGAACAAAGACCACCAAGAACACAATGGCCCTCTCTATGTAATTTTAAGCAAATTAAACATCACTGGTGACCCTCAATATTTTCACATGTCCTATGTGCCTAGGTTTCTAGGAATCATGTTATAGACCTTTGGCTGATTGTTTTATAGGTTAATGTAATACTAAATAAGCCTGTTCAGATAGTGATTAGCTAGATAAGATAACCCCTAGTAATATTACCTTGAGCTAGACTTCATTTCTTCCTCATAGGAAAGAAACTAGGAAAGAGATATCTAGGATATAGCTTGCCAAATATGCACACCATGCTGGGTTTCATCACCAGAACTGCATCAACCTGGCATGGTGGCACACTTCTTCACTTCTAGTACTTGGGAGGCAGAACAGGAGGAAAAGGAAGCCTTGAATACATAGAGGAACTCTATCTCAGGAAGAAAACAAATAATGACAACAGTAAAATCAAATGAACAACAGTGAAATTCAAGCTAGGATTTTCCACTATGAAATGCTGTGGTTTTCCAGTTTTACAAATAAATGTATAACTATCTATAAAGTGATTTAACTACATAAAATCTGTGTTGCTCTGCATGAAAATAAGAAAGCATTCATCCTGATAATATATACATTTTCACCTTGCTGCTTATGGTCAGTTTGATAAAAGAAGTGTATTTTCTAGTATAACTTTAGAGTCTTACCATCAAGTCATGTTTTTTAAAATAAACAAATCCCAAATCTTGGATGAATTTGTTCAAAACAAGTTAGAAATATTTAATCAAAAATTTATGAAGGAATTGTTCAGAAATGTTTAGTTTTGTTTACTAAAAATAAACATAGAAAAGAGAAACAGCCAATGGGGGGTGCGTGGGGTGGAGTGCAACAGTGGAAGGAAATAAGTGAGAACAAAAAAATGTGGCACCCACGTGTGAAGATGCCACAGTGAGGTGCAGTGCTTTGTGTGACAACCGGGACAAACAACAAATGTAAATAAATACAAAGAGTTTTTAAAAGAAGTAATAAAAACTCTTTACAAAAAAAATGTTTACTAAAAGAAAGTTTACAACAAAAAAGACATTGAAATTTATCTTTCCATAAGCTGGAGAAGAACTGGATATATTGCACTAGTGGACAGGACATTAGCCAAGCACAGGTTTCTGTCCTATGGTTCTGTAAGTGTCCAGTAGAATGGGTCACTAATAAATAGAATTCTTTAATAAAGTTAATGCTGTTTGCTATGGATTTGGTTTATTGTTTATATTATATTAATTGGATTCCCAAATTACACAGGAGTTCGCACGTCTACATGTAAGATGCTATGGGTGCCTGCCCCCAGTTGGCTCTAATTGGTAAATAAGTTGCCAGCATCTAATGGTTGGGCAGAGTGACAGAGGCAGGACTTTAGATTTCCTGGGTAAGGAAGGATTTAGAACTGCCATGCTAGGGAAACAGAAAAATTAGTCCTGAGGTGTGCAGGACAGTAAGACAGCCACCAAGTAAGAATAGGGGGTTGTGGCCCAGGAGGGCTACAGGCCAGGGTGGTCAGAATGGAATATAGGTTTTAGTAAGTACTAATTCAAGAATATCAGAGGGAAGAGCCTGCTAGCATCATGGAGGTTTGGAAGTGCCTCCTGTATTGAGCTGCTTAGGGCATATTAAAATAGAAGGCTCTCTCTCTCTCTCTCTCTCTCTCTCTCTCTCTCTCTCTCTGTGTGTGTGTGGGTGTCTTTTGAGAATCAAGGACATTTTGACAGGTGGCAAGAAACATGCACCACCACTGGTGGGGCAATTTGAGTAGACTTATTAATTAATATAACAGGTTTTAATTGCTCTTATTGTCCAATGAAATAAAGAAAGCCCATGACAGCTATATTCTGCAAGAATTCACAATCATCATAAGCAAATGCCTTATTTGATAAGTTTTGCCTTATGAAAATATTTATTGAAGAAAAGCAAACTGAATGAAAGGGGTGATAACCTGAAATGTTTGCACATACCCATTTGAAAATGCTGCACAGGCCGAGCGTGGCGGCGCACACCTTTAATCCCAGCACTTGGGTGGCAGAGGCAGGTGGATTTCTGAGTTTGAGGCCATCCTGGTCTACAAAGTGAGTTCCAGGACAGCCGCAACTACACAGAGAAACCCTGTCTCAAAAAAACCAAAAAGGAAAGAAAGAAAGAAAGAAAGAAAGAAAGAAAGAAAGAAAGAAAGAAAGAAAGAAAGAAAGAAAGGGAGAGAGAGAGAGAAAGGAAGGAAGGAAGGAAGAAAGAAAGAAAGAAAGAAAGAAAGAAAGAAAGAAAGAAAGAAAGAAAGAAAGAAAAAAAAATACTGCACAGAAAGATCCTGCAGTTAGAAGTCTATTCTGTACTTATTTTTCAGCTTGTGGGGAATGTATTCTTTCACTTAAGAAAAGAAGAGGTCTTCAGCATTATCAGATAGTCTTCCCTATGTTCTGTAAAATTCACCTTTGAGTTTTAATAAATAGAAATCAAGACAAGGTTGGAAAACATATTTATTTCTCAGGGAGATACTAGTGGAATAGAATTAGCGGTAGGTACAAGCACAGAGAAAAATGTGACTATGTATCAAGAACACTTTTTTGTCATCTTAGTCATGTTCTTTGCATAATAAGGAAGTTTTTGTTTCCATATACATGCTTTGTTTCCATATACATGATAAAAATGTCTATAGTTTAAGAAAAAAATATTTTCAAAAAATTTAAAAGAATTGACCTGATGACTACTAAGTATTTGAAAAAAATGAATGTCAATTACTTCTAGGCCTTCCTTTAACTCTCAAAAGTATTCCAGTTAGTAGTGGGTTAT
Source organism: Mus minutoides (assembly GCA_902729485.2). Taxonomy (NCBI): domain Eukaryota; kingdom Metazoa; phylum Chordata; class Mammalia; order Rodentia; family Muridae; genus Mus; species Mus minutoides. The sequence continues at coordinate 81,256 of LR751693.1, forward strand.
AATGATATATATTTTTTCCTAAACACATTAATACATATTCAAACACATACACCTCTATAGCAATAATTAAAGAAAATGTGAATAAATTTGAAAGAGGACAAAGGACCATGCAAGGAGAATGTGGAGGGAGTAAAGGGAAAGATGGAAATAATAGTATCTAAATAAAACATTTTTAATGTATTCCAGAAACATTTTTTTTAATGTAGGACAGAAATCTGTGGTCACCCTAACTTTAAGGAACAGATAAAGTAACTTTCCAACATTCTCCCTACTTCCACAAGAAAGTACCATGCAATTGCCATTACAATTGGGGATGTCTGAAGTTGCCATGGCACACTTCTCCCTAACTGCTATGCCCTGTACTCTTGTAACCCTGGTGACTTCTTGGGAGTGTGTGGTGTGTGCATGTGTGCACATAAGCTTTTTTTTTCTCAGTTGTTCTTTTCATATTATTCTAAAGAAAGAACTCACGGGTTCCGCTAGTGTGGCTAGTGTGAAGCCCCAGAGAGCCTCCTGTCTCTCAGTGCTTGGATTACAGGCAAACAATACTATTTTACAGGTGCTTGGCAAACACTTTATCATCTGAACCATCACTCCAGCCTCATAATGTATTTGTTTCAAGTCTGTGAGCATTAGACTATCACATAGTCTGCTAATCTAGAATCTCCATCCTTCTTTAAAGAACCAGCAGCCATCAAGGCCGGGTGTTGCCAGGTTCTATTTCCAGTGGCAATCTGAGAGCAGCTGTCCTCCCCAAATCCACAGGAAATTGTCATGCCAGAGGCTCTTGTGTTGTCTCTCAGTAGGTCACTGTCTTAAGAAAGTAAGAGACAAGCAGCAGGTTCACTGCCCTGCCCTCCCCTCCCCACCCCAGGATTTAGCTGGGCTTTATTTCAGCCTCATGACACCAGGCCTTTCAGTTGCTGAGGAATGCAAAGTATTGCCAAGGAATTCTGTAGTCCTCAGCAGGTGGCTGCATAAATTACAGAACTGCATTCTGGAAACTGGGGGCAATGGGTGCTTGTGTCCACATGAATGAGGGCACTTTGGAAAAGAATTCAGACCAAATGCTCATCATATTTCTCAACAAATTCTAAAAAAACCAATGTCATTTATCATTTTCTTTCATTTTTGTAATGAAGTGAAGTTGGGTTTATATTTCAGTATAGATTAAAAGTAAAGGGAATTGAAGAAGAAGAAGAAGAAGAAGAAGAAGAAGAAGAAGAAGAAGAAGAAGAAGAAGAAGAAGAAGAAGAAGAAGAAGTAGTTTAAAAGGAACATACACCCCGTAGGTAGAAAAGTTGCCTGTAAATTCCAAATGTTTATAGATACACAAAACCATCAATATGTCAGAGTCAAGGTAAGAACTTGAAACAGTCATATCCACAATCAAGAACAGAGAGAAATGCATACATGTGTGCTTAGTGTTCAGCTCGTTCTCTATATTCATGTCATCCAGGATCCTCAGCCTAAGGAATGGTGTCATCCACAATGGGCTGACTCTACCTGCATCAACTAAAGAAATCAAGATAGTCTTCCAAATACTCTCAGAGGCCAAACCATGTCCAAACACTCAACTCTTCACGGTGACTCCCCTCCAGGGGATTCTCAGTTCTGTCCAGTCAGAGGCCAAACCATGTCCAAACACTCAACTCTTCACGGCGACTCCCTTCCAGGGGATTCTCAGTTCTGTCCAGTCAGAGGCCAAACCATGTCCAAACACTCAACTCTTCACGGCGACTCCCCTCCAGGGGATTCTCAGTTCTGTCCAGTTAACAATTGAAACTAACCATCATACCAATGAAGAAAATAAAAACCACCACCTATCTCTTGGATAGAGTTTAACTTTATAGACATCAACAAATACTTTTTCAAATTATTTTTAGATTTATTTGTGTGTGTGTGTGTGTGTGTGTGTGTGTGTGTGTGTGTGTGTGTGTATGAACGCTTTGCCTGCATGTTCATCTATGCATCACATGCATGTATGGTACATGCAAGTGACAAGCTTCCATGTGGATGCTGGGAATTGAACTAGGAGACTTTACAAGAACAAGTACTCTTAAACTCTAAGTTAACTCTCTGGCCCCAACACCTACAAATATTTCACAACTTTTTTAAAGTGCAAACAGTGAATTAATCTATATGAGCAGAATGAAACTGATGGATGATATCAGTACTTCAGATAAAACTGAAGTCCTTTAAATGACACTTCAATTTCTTTATCAATACAGCTGATTGATTTATCTCTGTGCCTGATTTTGGATACATAAATATAATTTTCAGTTTATTTTTCTTTAGCTGATAAAGCTATACCCCTCAGCTTTCATCTCAGTAGTTACATTTTGCAATACCATAGTAGTTTGTTGTTTTAAATACTCTACTTAAGTTTATGTAGCAGTGTTTGACTTACACTTCTATGCATTTTTCATGGTTGTTCTGGGATCAATAAAATGGTTCTATTTTTATGATCTATAAAAAAAAACAATATTTTACCAATATGAGGAAAATAGAGAGCTCTTTTAACTACGCATATTCCTTTTTCCTCCAAGCTATACTTACCATGTTTTACTTCTGTACACACTGAAATTCTAACAAAGTTCTTGTTTTTACTCTACAATACCATATATTTTAAAGGCCTTATAAGTAAAAAGCTTTTTATACTTACCCAAATGTTTACCATTTTTGTTCTTCCTTCAGTTATGAAGAGCTGGTTTTGTTGTGGTATATTCACCAGAGAAGACTGAACATGGGTTTAAGCCAATAGATAGCCTTTATTAGCTAGCCAGCAACTACACCAGGTGTGGGATCCCAGTGTAGCACTGAGCCTTTCTCAGGGTGAGCTTTTAAGCACAAAAACCATGTTCTGGGTTTGTTGTGGAAAATATTAAATATAACGCGCTATGTTCCAGTACTACTGCCAGCAACTCTCTACCCCATTACAGTCTCACCAGCTCGCCCCCCGCCCCGCCCCCAGCAACTAATCACTGTGTTACCAGCTCTGGTTCACTTGTCCTTGGAGCTGCTAGTTCGTTCTCAGTCATTAACCCCTAGCTTCAGCGGTCCCACATTCCAGTAACCAAGTAGAACCGCCACTTTCCTGAGCTACTTTCTGCCCCAGTTAGGTTCAGCCGAGCTACTCTCCGCCAACTCTCCCTGAGTTCCCTTCACTGCCACACCAGCCCCACACAACCCGTTCAACCCACTGTCAGCTGCCTCAACACCCAACAACCCGGTAGAAACAAAACTCTAGAAGCTTATAGTTAACAAGTCAGATTTATATATCCATAAATTTTCAGATCACAAGATGCCAATACAATAATTTCAGAACCAATTGACAAAAGCTCCCCACCAAGATTAGACAAATTGTCCCAATTTTCTAACCTTTATGATGTCCTAACTACCTGTGACTATTTAAAGCCACGGTCATTCAGGTTCTTCCTGTCCATCCCACTCCATCTCGGCTTTTTCTCCCTCTCAGATGCCTGTCTCTGTAACCCTTCACTCTGCCTCCCTTTTCCCTGTCCAATCACAAGCCTCCTGCTGCACTAGTATTTTAATGTAATTGGACAGGGAAAATCCTGCCTCATGTGTTGACATACTTCAGTTAACAAAAACAGTCATAAGCAGGACTACGGAAGCTAAAAAAGCAAAGTTAGTGTATTTTGAGACTGTCCCAGAACTATATGGACTTTGAGCGAGTATGTCTTTATTTTAGTTTTGAAGGGTGGTGCTGTCAACCTGGCAAGTTTTACAGCCTGAATGACACTTTATCATGAACTTGGCTGTGCTAAGGTTTGGGAGCCTAAGTTCTGGTGTCCTCTTTCAGTTTTCCTAATAAGATCATTTCCCTTTAAACCAAATAACTTCCTCGAGCAAGTCCTCTATGATAAATTCTTGTTACTTTCTCCTCCTTTCTAAATATTGACATATTTTTTGTGATTGTGCTTTAAACACATATTTCTCCCATCTGACTTTAATAGTCTCAGCAGAGAAATCTTATTTAGTTTTTATTTTTCTTACCACTGTCAAGTGCTGTCGTCTTTACTGCTGCTTTCCCAGTCTGACTATGGCATGTTTCAGCTCTGTTTTTACTTCAACTTCGTTGTTATATTTTAATGAACTTTTTTTTAAATAGTAAGATTTGTTTCTTTATTTGTATGTATATGTGTCTCTATGAGTTTATGTGCACCACATGCATATAGTGCCACAAAAGGGTATTGGATCCCCTAGAAATAATATTACAGATGGTTGTGGGCCATCATGTGGGTCCTGAGAACCCAACTTGAGTCTTCTGGGAAAGCATCTGGAAACTGTCTATTAACCAATGAGCCATCTCTACAGACTCTATCGAGCTTCTTGAAACTACAGTTTTCTCTTTCACTAAGTTTAGGGAGTTCTATTATTAATGCCACAAAGACATTCTCTTTTCTTTCCTTCCCTTCTAGACATCAAACAGCAAACATGTTATACATCTCACAGTTATCCCTAGCACTCAAAGGCTTGGTTTATCCTTTCTTTAGAGTGTATAATTATTATTGATCTATTATAGAGTTTTCTCTTTCTTAAAAGTAGACATTCTCCTATTGAACCCTTCTAGGGAAATTTTCTGTTACTAATAATTGGATTTTTCTTTTCTTAAATTTCTACTAGTTTTGTTGTTGTTGTGTTTTCCTCCTTTTCTGTATAGAATTCCTACTCGTGCATTCTTTTCAAATGTTTTATCTTCATATGGAACGCAATGGGAATACTCAATTCCTATTCTTTAAAAACTCCCAAATTCTGAATTACTTTGGGGTAGTCAGGAGTATTTCTCATGTAAAAAGTATTCATCTCTTTTACTTATGCTCTGCTGTTGAACTGTATCTTGTACCTCGCTCCTGAGGATCTCTCACAGTGGTGCCAGAACTTATTAGCAAGGATTATGTCTTCTGGACAAGAGTTCCAATGTCGTCAGTTTAATTTTCAATAACTTTGGTACATAGCTTCAGATCTAACCTATGCTGATGTATAGGAGAAGAGTGAAGTGAAATTGTCTGCTTTTGTTGGAGACCCAATTGTGTTATGTGATGTTTTTCTGGAAGCTGTCTTATGAGGGGATCTTTGCTGAAGCAGACGTGTGTGTGTGTGTGTGTGTGTGTGTGTGTGTGTGTGTGTGTGAGAGAGAGAGAGAGAGAGAGAGAGAGAGAGAGAGAGAGAGAGAGAGAGAGAGAGAGAGAGAGAGAGAGAGAGAGAGAGAGAGAGAGAGAGAGGGTTTTGCTGAGAACAGACACATGGTGATTTTCTGGAAGCTGCCTGGTCAAAGGGCTTGTGATACTTTGCTGGAGCCGTTGCTTGAAAGGACACGGGATGTTGGGAAATGGTATAAATATAACCCAGCAGACAGTGGACAACGTTCAGCATTGGTTCTCCTTGCTGGTCACCATTGGGCTGTACTGACACTGGTCTTCGCTGATGACACTCTGGCATTGGTTCGCCTTGCTTTCCTCTCTGATCTTTACCTGTCACAACTTTGTAGACATAAACACACCAAAGAACTTCTGACTTTTGCCACTTTGGCGGCCTCAGGCTGATTGACAAAGCCTCATGGATTCTTCTGTGTTGAGCTGTGTTGCTGATTTGTGTCTTGTATTTTGCTTGTGGACTAGACTACAGATAAAGAAGATTGGAATCACCCCAAGAAACTACTTCTAAACAAGAAACCTGACTCGCGATATGGCTCTCCAGACTTGAATTTGCTTCTCCAGAGGTCCCTAGGAACTTACTAATCAGAGGTCAATTTACATCTAAATATTTTGGTAGTATATAATTTCTGAACAACACAGATGCTATAATTATAACTCAACACTATACATGCTAGTTAGGTACAAACTTATCACAATGACATTTGGAATTTGATTCTGAGCAAGAGCTTATGAAACAAGCTATCTTCCATCTTCCTGGACAAGGAACCATTTCATCTATTTTCTCTCTTACAGAAAGGACTAGATAGTAGAGTAGAAGAGTGGAGTTATAGAGAAAAATTAGAGATGAAGGTAGGTAGATAGCCCTTACCTTTCTAATTCCTCTTTTTCTTCTAAATTGGTCTCAGAAAATCATCATTCTCTACATTTGTTACCAATCTACCTATGCCATGCATAAAATTCCTTGTTTATGAACTATGACTCTACCTCAGGGTTATCATGAATGATACTAACCAGAGTGATCTCAATGGTAGCAACCAGGATCCCAACTGAATGATAAGAGAAGGCAGACTTATTTGAATTGAAGGGATATTGAATGTTTTTAAAGCTGTTTTTCCTTTGTTGGAGATAGAGGTTACTCTGACACATAGTAATGAGGAAATATGTCAGTCTAAACTATGATACACATTCATTGCTTTCCTGACAGGTACCAATGTGACAGACTCATGATCACTGGCCAAACTATAATCTTTGTTTTGCTATTTCTTTGAATCCTATGATACTGAGCCTCATTGTTAGGAGACAATTTTCCATTTATTTCTCAATAGTTCTGCACATTGTATAAGCAGAGATACTGCTAGTCTCCCACTCCAAACTATCTTTGCAAGGATATTTATATAACAAATAGCCTTGAAATATAGATATTGTGTCTCTGTCTAACCAAAGGGCAGGTAAGCTCCTGATCTAGCATAATAAAAAAGAAAAGAAAAGAAATACCTCTCTTCCTCTACTTTTGTATATGAAGTCAAGGTCAAGAATGCTTATTGGATAGTCTACATGATTCAGCCTCCCTCAGTTCAAGTTTATCCAGAAGCAAGTTTGTTTGATGAGTAGGTAGCATTGGATTCCTTTTCTTTCATCAGGTAGGAACGGGGTCTTGGGGAATGATGTACAAATGCCAGTTTTCTGGGAACTGCTGTTGCTGGGGAGGAATGCTATAGTTATGTCTGTAGTTAGGAGTCCCCAGTCTCCCACTCTTGATACTATTCCCTTCTATGCTTGCCCAACCCTCCCATAGTACTCACTTCTTGTCGAAGAATGGCATCCGTTGTCAGGTAGGTATTCATTCAGTACCTAGGCATGTATGTAGTTACCAAATCTTAGGATTCTATGCTAGAATTTTCTTTCTTAACATACTTACACAGATGCCAAATGGTGTCAGCAGTTTCTTTGTACCCACTTCTTTTTCCTTGTATACTTCCTCTTTGGAATGTGACATCATATATTTCAGCAGATGGAAGTGAAAGAAAGCACACATCTGATGATGATACCTGTGGCTGAAATACGTCTGTGTCAAGCCCGTACAAATACTTTGGAAAACTCCACTTAATATTAAGAATATCAAAAACTCTTGGATTTTGTTGCCATGACCATCTGTTAATATGGTCACAGGAGTTAATATTGACCACCTCTGGGCTACCTGTTAAAGTTTCCTCACTCCTAAGCAGGAGGAAGTTAGCCAAGATGTGTTGGTGAGCATTTACCTAAAACCTTTGTTAGTGAAACAAATATTTTCCCTTGTCAGAAGCTGAAGGGACCAGGGCTTGCATTTGGTCTGTCAGCATAGCACCATTGTCCTTCTGAAGTTTGTATGTACCTGACAATCCAGTACTAAGTTTATAGATGTGGCATTGACTCTTGATTGAGGACTTGCCTGGAAATGCCTATTAAATTAATGAACCAAAAAATGAATTGCAAAAATCCCTTTGCCAGCTCTCTCTCTCTCTCTCTCTCTCTCTCTCTCTCTCTCTCTCTCTCTGTGTGTGTGTGTGTGTGTGTGTCTGTCTCTGTCTCCATCTCTGTCTCTCGGTCTCTCTCTCTCTCCTTACTTGCTGGAAGTCTATTCCAATTACAGTGTGTGCAAACCAAAAACACACCCAGGTTCTATAGTGTGAAATGGTTTGGACCACGCTCACTGATTCTATAGAGTTGTTTGTACTAGACATCAGGACATAGCTGTCTCTGGAGCTTCACATAAAAGACTTAAAAGCTGAGGCTCATCTCATCTGCAAGCTTGTAGCCATCAGGTAGTAATTCTGAGGCACACTCCATATTGGCCTCTTCATGGTTGTTAGCTTATGTTTCCACAGGATGGTAGCTGATCAAGGGAAGAGCTGAAAATGAAATATTGAAGTTCTGTCTGTCTAACTAACTAACTAGGGCAGGCTGTTGCTATGTAGCTCTGGCTAACCATGGAATTGTGTGTAGACTAAGCATTCAGGGACTTCCAAAGATCCTTAAGCCTAAACCTCCTGAGTGCTGGGATTACAACCTGAGCCATCACACCTGATTCCATCCTTTCATGGCCATAGAAGTCAGAGGTAACAGCACTTATCAATTGATCAGAGATGTAACAAGTCTCTGCCCAGAGCTAAGCTGAAGACATGTAGACTTCATTTTACTCGTAAAGAGAGGGGCATACCTCATGTGTTTACTTATGACTACATGAGGGGCTAGGCATGGTGATGTGCCTGAAATCATAGCACTTGGGAGATAGAGGCAGGAAGACATCTGTGCATCGCAAAATAGCCTGGTCTACATAGTAAGTTCTAGGTTAACCAAGCTTACAAGAGGAAGAGGAAGAGGAAAAATGGAAAGCGGAAAGGGAAGGAATAAAAAGAGTAAAGAAAAGAAAGAAAGATAAATGAAAGTGTGTGACATTGAGAACAGTTATTGGTGTACTGGCCATCTTTGGGAAGCATGCACAGACTGTATTTGTATTGAATTCTCACACAACAGTTGAGGCTTATACTTTTTTCTTCTTATACAGTGGTTTTTAACCTGAGGGTCACAACCCCTTTTTTGGTGTTGAATGACTTCTTCACAGGGGTCACATATCAGATGTCCTGCATATCAGATATTTATAGTACAATTCATAACAGTAGGAAAATTATAGTTATGAAAAAGCAACAAAAATAATTTATGGTTGGAATCACCATAGTATGAGGAACTGTATTAAAGTGTAGCAGCATTTCCTATTACCCATTCTGCTTCTAGATTGTGTTGGAAATAAGAGCACAAGGAAGCTCCAACAGTATTGTGGGAAAGTGACCAAATTCTGGAAGAGAGGAACACAGATGTAGATCCTGTCTCCAACACCTTTTGTTTTGTTGTAGGAACATTTTTGCTAACCTCATTTTCTTAATGAGGGCAATGGGATGCATCTAGTACTGGTACAAAAACGGCATGTTAATATAAATAAGAGAAGTATCATCAACTTGTCTCCACATACTTGGGCAACCCTCTGTCCTGAAAAGTCTCATGTCATTGTAGCCAGAGTCTATGAAGTAGCTAGCAGCTCATGAGCTTCTACAGTGAATCACAAGGTGGTTCCGCATGGCTTCCTCTTCCAATCCAATTGCTCTGGAGTGGATGCTCTCAGGGAAGCACCTTATCCTTACACTAACCAGGAGGCCTTGAGAAAGTCTCTCTCCTACTGAAACTACGTCCATCCCTCTGGACACCAGAGAGGCAGAATGTTCAGCTGAGCATGGGAAGAATCCTCCTCCTCTGACTGAGTTACACAGAGAGGGTTTATTCTCCTTTTGCTGGCAAAAGTCTTGCACCCTGATCCTTGAAGCCAGGTGCTAGCAGGCACTAATTGGCTCTTCTTGAGTTTGCTTCAGTCATCCTGTCTCTTCATTCAGATTTACATTACTTTCGTCACCCCAAGTCCTTTCTTCTCATATCTATGTATATAGTAGCACTATATGTACACTCCAACCTATTAACAGGCATTTTGCCTTCCCCAAGCTTTTACTAGCCTGCATTTCCTCTTTTCCCTGATCACTGACATCATGACGATTATTATGATCATCATCATGTATTTATTTGGTATTTGTGTGACTGTGAGCATACATATGACATAGTGCATATCAGAGGATGACTGTTCAGTTTTTGCCTTCCACCTTACTGAGATCTCTCTGTGTCAGCAAGGTTCTCTCTTGCGTGCTTTAATCTGGCCTGTTAGATTCCAGGCTATCCTCCCCCCTCTCTGTCTCCCTTCCCACTGTAAAAGTGTTGGGATTACGGATGGATATCCCTGCATCTGGCTTTTCACACACGCTCTGCAAATTGAGCAAAAAAAGGACTGTACTCGCTAAGCCAATATATCCCCACCCCTACTCCCTTCCCCCTTTTAGGTTCCTTTCCCTTTCCCCCTAATATTTGTAAACCATCATTCAGCCAAGAGGTCATCTGTTTCATTTAGTGCTTTCTGTCAGATCTCCCTTGCTGCCCTGCTTCTCTAACGTTTGGCATCCAACCTTACTATTTGCATCCTTCCTACTAAAACAAATATTGCTAAAGTATCCGAAGTCTTTCACAGCACACTTCATAAGAAAAAAGAAACATACTCTGCAAATGAGTCAAACCCCAGATATAAAAACCACATGTGCAGCTTGCATTCCAATAGTGGAGGTCCAGCAAGCTGCAAAGAACCTTCAATGTGGAACTCCTTCCTCTATCTCTCAGACCTGGATCTGCCTTCTCTCTCTCCTCGGTCCTGACTGAAGGAGTCACTCTCCCACTCTCCTGTGCCTTGTCTTTTAAGGCCAACTATTTGATACTGTCTTTCCCTCTGGAATTACCACGTTCACGTTTAGTTCCAATTATCCCCCAGTTCCATTTATTAGGAGACTGCTTCCTTCAAATAAGCTTTGTAAGCTGTTGCCTCTGCCAGATTACTGCCATAAATAGACCCTAGTCTCTATATCCTGTGCAATGGCAAAGAGAAGTGTTGTACAGCTCCGGGCTTTGGGGGGTGGGGGTGGGTGTAGTGGGGGGAAGACAGCTACTTCCACTGTGGCTCTATAAGAAAAGCTTCCTTGTTGCCATAACCTGATGCTTCCTGTGTTGCCATAACAACCCCACCCTCCGCCTCAGCGCAGCTGCTAAAAGAGGCCTGGAGAGTTAGTTAACCCCTAGGTTCCCACTTGACACTTTCTCTCCTCGTTTCCCTAAATTCCCTGACTAGCCAGCTTTAGTCCCTTTTAAGCATCCTTCTCCTGACCCCAAAATAGAGATAATTTTGCACCTTATCTAGGATAACCTACTTAAGTCCTGAATGCTGTCTGTTTAGGATAAAATAACAGGTTTTTGGTAATTAAACCAGAATACAGTTTTAAAAGATTTTCCCATTCCAAAGGGTTCCATGATAAAGTTTCCATGACCATCAAACATCATAGGCTGGGATTTTGCAGGGATGTAGCTGCTTGTGGGTCACCCACATTTCTGTAACCCTTTGTCAATGCTCTATAAGCCCAATAAACTAAATGCTTTACCAAATATAGAACACAAATTCAAATTTTTCTTTTTCTACCCCATCTTAATCCTTAAAGAATTATTTCTTTGAACCCTCAAACAATGGCATAGAATTGCCGCAATAAAAGCCAAGATTAATAAAGATGCCATTGCTGGCACTTTGAATAAATATCTTTTCACTTCAGCCCTAAATCATGTCCATTCATAACCTCAATATCCCAGCTTGACCAAAAGGCTTATTGCTACAAGGAATAAAAGCTCACTGATCAACTTTAAGTCATAAATCTCATTTTTACAAGACCACATAAAAAAAAATGTTCGGAAAATGAAGCCTTGGTAGAAAGAGAAGAATAATGCAGGTTTGTTTAACTTCAAGTAATACACTATGAACAGGACTAGAGAGACCAAAAGTCATCCAACCATATATCTTAGGTAAGGAGAAGTCAAGAGAGAAGATAGAATAGACAGAACAGGAAACAAAATATCATGGCCTCCTTTCTATCCTCTAAAGAGGACCATGATTGTAGCACAGAGATTATGAGGTTATTAAAGAAAGCAAGCACAGAGAAGCATTTTTATCATTTCCAAAAAACTCATAAACTGTCATAGACACTGAATCTGAAGTCACCACACATCCATGCAGATAGACGACCCAAATTTAGCCCACTAAGTGTGACTCTCAAGGACCGGGAGTTTCACATATACTATGAGGAAACAGCTGTATCTGATAATCCAGGTGTAGAGCTTACCAGTAAGCTTTTACTTTCTCATAGAACATACTAGAATAAAAAAAATGGTATAGAAAAAATGGTTTTCCCCTTTCCCCAATAACAGAGGTGTATGGCTAGTTCACCTGAATTGCAGCATTCTTTGATTGAGGAGAAAGACTTCTAAGACTCAGGCAGCTTAAAAACCTTGCAAGACACCTGGCAATTCAGAACCTTAGAAGAGTCCTGAGGTCCCTTCCCAGGGTTATTTAAATGTAAGCATCCGAAAAGGAGAAGAGAACCCTTCCCTGAAGCTGCCTGATAAAAGGACGTTCAGGGATGCAGCTTTTTATAGTTGCATCACCCATTCTCAAGAGGGTTTTGGAATGATACGTCTATCTTTGAGTCACCCAGGCTCCTCTAAGTATCTCCAGATAAACTCTTGGGTTCACGAAGCCGGAATTGGGTAGAATGCTTTCTTTGGCCTGTCATCAATCAGTACCTTATCTGGAGTATTGATGCTTGTCTACACCTCCCCAGGAAAAGTCCCAGATCCTGTCCATTCAGCTGAGTGAAGAGAGTACAGAGAATAGATTTAGCAGACACCAGTGTCAGTTATTGAGCAGATAGCAGGCCCAACAGCCTAATGGTAAAGAAGAAAATACCCAAGTCTGAGGACTCCCCAGTGGAGCTTTCTTCTGCCATACAAGAAGGAACCATCACAGAAAAGGAAAAGAATATCTGGAATTCTTTGTTGTTGTGGTGGTTGTTTAAATAGTACTATTAAAAGATATCTACATTCAATATATGCAGTTCAAGAAATTTGAGTATGAATATATAAAGCCATCACTCATAAAGCCATCACTCCCCTCAAGGCCATAAACATATCTGTTGCCATCTAGTGTTTCCTCCCACTTCCTTTGCTGGTGTGTGTAGTAAGAAGCTCCACCTTCGTCACAGGGTTATGTAGCACCATTACTGGGGGGTGGTCTGGTGCTGCTATGTATTGAAATTCTAAATATTGGCCCCCAAGATCTGGTTGCCCCTGATGAGCAGATTCTCATGTACACCAACTGATGATATGTAAACTTCACTGCCCAATTTGAAACTATCGGTTAAATAAAGGTGGCTACAGCCAATTATTGGGATAATAGAAGAGGCAGAATTTCAGTTACCAGGCTGAGGATCACAAGAAGGGACCACGAGGAGAGATGAGAAGAGAAGGGAAAAGGAGAGTGAAGAAGGAAGAATACAGAAAGACCATGAGGTCTCCATTAGCCATGATGAGCCAGGAGCACGTGCCCAAGTGAAATCCTTCCCGCAAAAAAAAAAAAAAAAAAAAACAGATTACTACCGCAGAAGCAACTGGGTGAGATTCAAACAGCACGTAGTTGGGGAGCAGAGTTGGGAATTAACAGTCTAGTGAATAGAAATATAGATGAGAGATCATCCCCCAGTAACTGTGCAAGAGATGATTAAATAATCCATAGGACTCTGCCTTGACTATGGGAGGGCTAGCTGGGTCACATTAATAATTAATATAAATTATAAAAATTGATCGATTTTTACACCATTGTCAGCTACAGGCATGATGCTGCCTTCTAATAGATCTCCAAGACAGACTAACATCATAAACCAGAATACTGTGCCCTTTATATGTCACCTCCCCTCTCCCCTTCTACTCATCCTCTCTCTGAGCACCACCATTTTTGTCTCTGCTTCTGTGAGTTCAATTGTTTTACATCCCATGTCCAAGTGAAGTCATGAGGATTTTCCAGACACTGAAGTCCACATTTGCCAAACTGGAATACATTTTGTTTTATTTCTCAGTGACCAGTAGCTCCAAAGATGGCTCTCCATGGTCTTCTATTCTGAGGTTCTTTCGCTCTTCCGATCTATTCCACTTGAGTGTAAGCTAGACCTACTGACGGGAACACAGAAAACATACTGAGATGGCCAGAGAATAGATGACACTTACAGTCCAACAACTGAAGAATAATCAAATCCTATATCATGATATGGATGACCTTAAGGGAGAGCCGTACCTCTCTAGGATTTATATCCAGTCCAGACAAGGAAACTGACCCTTGACAGTACTCTCATCACCTGTTTTTTAAGTGTCAAGAGCTCCATATCTCAGGAAATGTCTCACTCTTGACCAATCTCTGATCATTGTTCACAATATGCCCAACCCAACCATACACTGGTAAGAACACCAAGTAAGCCAAAGTACCCAGGGAATCCACATTTCTGATGTACAAAAACAATGAGATGATAAATATTTTGGGCTGCTAAATACAGAAATGTATTAACACCAATTGCTGCCTAATGCATTTCTCATTCCCAGCAGAGCAAAGATCAGGGAAGCATAGATCAATCAGAGAACAGTAGATACGCTGTATTTCTCTGGGCATCTGTATGTATGAGTAGTCTTTTTATGTGTGTGCTACACTTCCAGATGGTTGGACTCAGGAATCATGAATTTCAGAGAGAATGAAAACATTAATATATACCTCTTATCTGCAAGTCACTCATGTGAGGAAATCCCCAAGCAATCACCTGATAAATCAAAGAACTCTCAACAGGGCTCTAAAGTTGCTTCATCCCTCTTCTGAGAGTTGCTACATAGGTTAGATGTGTTTTTCATACTTCACAGTGAGTCCTGAAGAAAGGACCAGAGCTCAAATAACCCACAAAGTAAATATATTATTAAGCTACAGTAGCTAAAGTGAATTCTTCAAATGTTCTCCTGTTTTAAGACATATGGCTTGATTTAACCAGTTTACCACACTGCTCCATGATGTAAATATCACTCTTATATAATAGTGAATTTATTTTTTTTCTTATACAGGTTTATATAAGGCCATTTCATGCACTTGTATGATATGCTAGAAGCATATTTATCCTCATTTATCACGACCTTCCCCTAGTCCCTCCCCCTCCTCATGACTTGACACTTGCCCTTGACCCTCCCAACCCAATTGGGCCCCTTTGTTGTCATATGGGTTTGCTTCTACATTCAGATCATATGCAGACATGATTTTTAAGTATCTATAATGTGCAGGACACACAAATGAGAAAAACATAAGTATTTGGTTTTCTGAAGAAATGGTCTCTTAGTAAATTCTATTTCATGACTACTAGACCTGCAATAGTCCTGATGTAGACTAAGGTACTAAATATTATGCCACTGAGATGTCTCAGTAGGTAAAGGCATTTGCAGGCCAAGCCTGACAATCTAAGGTTGAAATTAGAACCCATTTATAGGTGGAAGAAGAGAACTGACTCCACAAAGTTGTCTTCTGATTTTCATACATTTACTGAGACCAGCGTAGCCCCACTTACTTCATGCACACCATAAAATTTTAAAAGAAAAATTTAAATCCTGAGTATTTTTGGTAAGTATACAGCTATTCTAGGTAGTATCTAATTGCATGGTTAGTTGAGGCATAAAAATATATGTATTTCATAAATTAAAAATGAAGGTTTTAATCTGAATAACCATAGTCAAAGGTAATTGCACAAAGTTTAACAGATGGGAAAACTTACAAATAATTCATATTAAATTTTGTTAGCTTACATCTGAAAGACATTTAAGGTTGAGCAAAACTTTATTTTTTTTCCTAATTTTATTTAGGGTTCTTCTTTGGTTTTAAGAGGGAAGGCCCCGCCCCCAGTCAGTTCTGTGCAGGTGCCTGGATTTGGCGGGAAGCCTGAAGTACTGTGGGATGTCCCCGCTGTAGGCAGGTGAACTGGGCGGAGCCAGGGTCCAGGGTGCTGCTCTGGAATGTCTCTGCTGGATGCACATCCCATCCCCAGAGAGGCACAGCGACAGACAGCAGGACACCAAAGTAGCTCAGGTGTGATTTAGCAAGACAATGGAAACCAGTCTTGACTGGAGAACCACTCTGTATGGGGCTTCTTGCAGCATGCCCCAAAGGGACATCACATTTACTCTTCAGCCTCCCTGTCCCTGTCCCTGTCCCTGTGCCTGTTCCTGTCCCTGTCCCTGTCTCTCCTCTCTCTGTCTCTCTGTCTTTGTCTCTCCCTCTCTCTCTCTCTTTAAAACTTTATTTTAATTTGAGAAAATTTTAAAGAATTATTACATTCTTAAATTATTTTTCCAAGGTACTAGAACAATTCTACCTCTGGTTCCCAATGCAGAGAACTACTTGCTTCCTTCCTGTCAGCATAGAGAAAGTGCAAATGTTCAAAAATGAACCAGTGTCTTATGGAGAAAAGTATGTAGGAAGTAAGGGGGAAGCAAGAGCTCTGCTCTTGGCCTAGTCATGAATATAAAGAAGACAGGGGAGTGAAGGTTACAAGCCCTAAGAATGAGGGATCTGCCTAAGGCTAGTTTCATGTCACAGCAGAGCTCTCAGACCACCCTTCCTACCTCTGGGGCCTAGCCATGATTGGGTTCTTTGGCCTAGCACAGATATTGGCACAGCAACCTGTAGTATGACTCAAACACTGCAGGCTTTCTCTCTGCTCAGCAGAGTCCCATTTTGATTATCACTATCCCTATGTTTAGTAAAAAACACAGTAAAAGAGGGGAGGTACATCTGTCCTGTACCCCAAACCTTACAGCTAAGAAAAATTGAGACACAAAAAGAAGGCAGATGCAAAAGATGTCATTTCATCAGGACAAGAAATAGAGGTGATAATTGTTTCTATTCAGAGATATTTAGGCCACCCTGACACTCAGCAGCCTTATGTTACTGGGGGCTTCTGGGTCCCCATACCACCTATTAGTGAGCCTGAGAGTGGAAATAGCACTAACCACTATCCCACTCAGCCTTATCTCTCTTGTACTTTCCTGCCTTAGCTTTCAATCTGAGCACTGGCTCTGAAGTGTTCTTCACGAGAATCATATCAACAGAAGCCTATATTGCTTCTAAA
The DNA here is from genome assembly GCA_902729485.2 of Mus minutoides. NCBI lineage: Eukaryota > Metazoa > Chordata > Mammalia > Rodentia > Muridae > Mus > Mus minutoides. The sequence continues at coordinate 98,087 of LR751693.1, forward strand.
TTCCCACAAGACAATACATATTTTGGTGGTTTGAATATGCTTGACCCAGGGATTGGCACTCTTTGGAGACGCAGTGTTGTTGGAGGAAGTATGTCACTGTGGCTGTGGGCTTTAAGACTCTTGTTCTAGCTGCCTGAAAGCCAGTCTTCTATCAGCCTTCAGATGAAGATGTAGAACTCTCAGCTCCTCCTGTACCATGCCTGCCTGGGTGTTGCTATGCTCTGCCTTGATGAGAATGGACTCAATCTCTGAACCTATAAGCCAGTCCCAATTAAGTGTTGTCCTTATAAGGGTTGCCTTGGTCATGATGTCTGTTCACAGCAGTAAAAGCCTAACTAAGACACACATTAAGGAACTAAGCAAGGTTCATCTCTCCATTTTTTAAATTATTATTAAAACCAGTAAAAATTGCTGTACAGTAATTCTGGATCCATTCAAGTCATCTCCTGTTGGTGTTTCATCCCTTAGGATCTCAACCATTTCCAAATTTTGGCCATATTAATTTCAGATATAAATAAATCTGTATGCTGTCAGTACCTTAATAAGGATTAGGGTCTAGTTATCTAAGTTTAGAAAAGGCACCAGAGCAATACGCCAGAGATTTAGTTGGGGAAACCTCTCTAAGGTGGAAAGAGACTGGCCCGATTTTAGAACCAAGGATAAAACTCAAACTGCACTGAAATTATATGTAGGGCAGACCTAAATCTAGAGTAAAAAGACACAACTGTTTTTTAATAGTAACTGTCTCTTTAAATCTCAGCCTTGGCAACTCAGCCACTGAAATAGGTTATGGATCTGTGGGTACAGCACAGTGGAACATTTAATCAGAAAACAAAGAACTTTCTGGAACAAAGAAGACAAATAAAAGCCTAGACATGAAAATGTTAACTGGCAACGTAAGTTCAGGGGACAGCTGTGTCCAAATTCACTGGGCTTCTGGCCCAAAAAGCAAACTCTGCGGAAGATTGAGAAGAATTACATTGTTTCCAAACTCATGCAGTGGCCGATTGCCCTGCTAGCTTGGCTCTTCTGCAATGAGATATGAGAGATTAACAGAACAAACTGCAATGACTTAGAAACAAGGATTTCCTAGTCACTACATTAAGATGTGTTTCTTTATTTTCTGGAAAACAAATGAGTATCCTTTAACATCCTCATGAGAAATACTTGGGTTTATTTCAATGATCTTCTTGTCTGGGTATGATGGCACTGGAACACACTGAATTTATTAGTTAGTGGCTAATGAATCACATTTTATTTGCATGTTTTAAGACAGTTTCAAAGCTCTTGTGGTTAATTCAAGTGATAAAACATCTCTGAGAAACCCATGGCTACAGTGCTTGCATTGGCTTTGCCTCCCTTATTCAGTGTAGAAGAATGGTTCCAGAAGGCAAGCCAGCTATGATTGTGTGCAAAGTGATCACTGCAATTACCCTTTGCTGGAACAAGGACCTCAGAGCATCAGGCATTGCTAACATTTGCTCCCCTACTGTGATTAAAAGATGACATGCTGAGACTTATATTCATCAGGCACCATGAGATTCCAGGGTATTTTTCTCTTGTGTAAAATAGAGAGCATTCTTTTTCAAACTTGAAGTTTAGGTTTAGGTAACTTTCTTAGATACATAGGATATGACAGAACCAGGCGACATGAATGCCTTTACAGAAAACAGTAACCCTAACTCAGTCCTCTGTTGACTTGAGTGGGAAGAATTTGCTAAATTAAATACTTAGCAAACAGGCCAGAACTATTCTAACAAAATTCTTTATCACGAGGAACAAGATTCTTGGGTATCACAGTATGAGGAGGTTGGCTGTGAAGAGACAGAGAGCAGGTGAAAGAGACTAGAAGGATGGAGACACGGAGGAGCCCAACCCACACAGATATTTTAGAAGGAAGATAGCTACCCACTTTTAGATTTATTCCCTCGATTGTTTAAGTTTACAAGGAACTCCATCACATAGATCAACCCCTATTCTACACTAGGGTTGTTCAGATTTGGGACTGAGGGGAGAGCTCTCCAGAACCTACAGTAAACATCAAGTGCTCTCAAATCTTAGAACCTTTATAGCATGTTTTGAACACCTATCATTAGATTAGATACATTTTTGAAATATTGAGGGTAGAAGGATGAGGAAGATGCATTACTGATATCCAGGAAGGGCAGAGGAAACCAAAGAAGTACACCTCATTTGTGGAATGAGTAGGCCCATGAATAAATATGACAAAGGATAAAAGCGGGGGTTGGAGGTGTCACATCTCTTTTGAGGAAGAGAAGACCTTTCAACAATGGTGTGTGATATGAGGCTTGATAGAATAATAAACAGTGGTGACTGGGGAAAAGGAAGGTTGCACTTGTAAGCAGAAGAAACACCAGGAACATACACAAAACCCTAAGTGAAAAGGAGTCCACAAGGCTGTGGTGGAAAAAAAATGCTTGAGGTGTTTTGATGAGTTGATGGACAGATCCAGCCAGAGTTTTATTAGGAAACCAGAGGGTGAAGAATAGCATAATTAGACACTGGAGCACAGCTGAAGATTCACTGAATAATCTGGTTCTAGAAAAGAGAATGCATGAACGGTGTTCCAGTGGCACCTCAGCTACCTCAAGAGCACGCTGGTGAGGTCATGGAAGCCTATATTAAAGTGATGGCGTTAGATGAGAGGAAAAGAAAGAGTCATAACAGAGAGGAATTAGCCAGGCTTTGTAAATAAAAGATCAAGAGGACCTCTGATTTTAGACTTGGGAATAATGGCATCACTAAATAGGACACGGACAGTCCAAAAGTAATCAGGAATAAGTGCTACTTAAGCTGGAAAAAAACATTACTAATGCCGAACACATGCTGGTCTATTCTCAAACAATGGGGCAACACTCTTTCTCTTAATGACTGTGTTGTCTACCGTGACAGGTGGCCCCCAAGGACCTCCAGGTCTCCAGCTCAATGTCATGGTTCTCAAGTGTCTAAAATTGTTGCCATATCTTATCCAACAGCTGTCCACTGACTTCTGGGAGAATAACTAGAAGACTTCAGTTTGTTTCTGGCAAAACAGGTGTTCCTCTTTAAACCTGATACCCTCCTTAGTAGAGGAGAGACTTTTGTGAAAAACTAAACCGCCTCTAGTCCTTTGGTTGTCTGCTAAGATATTTTTGGACTAATCAGAACCATTCAAGCATGAGATAGCATATCTGTTTGAAATAATTAAAAATTTTAGGAGTCGAGTTCTTGCCTAGCATACATGAAGCCCTGGGTTCAATGCCTGATACCACATAAAGTGAGCCTAGTGCCATATACCTGTAACCCCAGCACTCAGAAGATAGCAACAGTTGGATAGAAATTCAAGGTCATCCTTGACTACACACCAAATTTGAGGACAACCTAAGATGCATGACACCCTCCCCCCACCCCCATTATGATGGCCCCCACAAAAGTAATTAAAAGTCAAGGGTGTATGCTGAAGAAGCATGTTAAATTTGTCATTCAACAGCTTCCCTGCTTTTATCTTTCCTTTACTCTTTCAAGGTCATTTCTAAGGTGACTTCACATGTTTTAGCTTTCTGTCAGCTCTTTAACAGCATCTGGTCCTGGGAGCAGTGGGGGACATTCATGAAGAAAGAATGGGTTTCTCTCTGTTCAGAAATACTGAAGGTATACAGGATGAGGACCACAGTCAGCTAGTGAGTCTACAGGTTTTTGAAGCATATACATATATATTTATTAACATATATGTATATATTTACACACATGAATAAAATTGTTCCTTCCTTCCAAATTCAAAGTACAAGATAAACATCCTATGCATGAGGGGACACACACAGATTGATCCCCCAAACCTCCACAGCAGTCGACAACAATCTACTGAAAAGATGTATGTGGACGGCTTCTGTAGCAAACTACAACAATTAAAGTCTCATAAGAATTGTGCATGAGTCTGTGCATTCCTCTGTGTCAGCTGAGGCCACAGGAATTCTGGCAGGAGTTTAAAAGTAGACCCATCCCTGTTGCTATTTGCAGCTCTGCCAGAACCCAAGAACCCAGGATGATTATTAACAATGTAAGCAAGGGATCAAGCCAAAGCATTCTCCCTATCCCACCTCACCACACTGCCCAGAAAAGCAGGAAGTAGCCACAAAACTTGATCGCAACGTGCAAAGACAATCAATCTCATGCCTGTTTTGTAACTGTGATATATAAAGCACCTCTAGAGCCTTTTCCATAAGCATTTGAGGTTTAATTTTGGAATTTCTGAGTTAATAAAAGAGTTGGTTTTTTGTTGGTGATGGGTTTCTTTCTTTCCCCATGATGATAGAGGCAGCTCTGTGAACTCAGTAGAGTTGATGTCTGAAAAAGCAAAGAACAGTCAGGTTACCCACATGATCAGCCGAAACATGACCACTGGCTAAAGTCTTAGGAAGAAATTCAAAATAGAGCTAGCTACTTACAGTTAAATAATTAACACAAGCAGCACTATCACCAATTATGAAGCATCTTGACTGTTTTCAATGTTCTGCTATAATGTCATACAGCCTTTGATTTGGTATCTATTGATTTGCATATTTGCATTCATGTAGGGGTGTGTGTTTGCCAGTGCATATGGAGGCCAGAGGACAACCTCAGATACCATTCCTCAGGTGCTGTCCACTGTTTCTTATTTTATTCATTTACTGTGATTTTAATTTTATTTATTTATGTTGAGACAGGGTCTCTCACTGGCCTAAAATTTGCCAAGGAAGCTAAACTACTGGTAATGAATACCGGAATCCATCTGTCTCCACCTCCAAACTACAAGTATGCTTTTTCTTTTTTTATTGTTTTCTAATTTTTATTTTTTTTTATGTGAGTTCTGGGATTTAAACAGATCCACAGGCTTCTAAGACAAGCGTCTTTTGGATAGGGGCATCTCACCAGCTCTGGTTGTTTGTTTGTTTGTTTGTTTGTTTGTTTTTGTTTTTTGTTTTACCCTGTATTTCTGTGAGGGAAGTGAGACTTCAAGTGCTAGGAAACAAAGCGCAATAGATCAACTAAACTAGGCCTCTCCAGGCCTCACAGAACCGCCACACCGCTCTGTCAAGAACTAATAGTGTCAGAACTAAATAACTCAGGCTCCTGCAATGTTTTTTGGAAGTGTCTCTCATCACATGCCACCAGAAAATCTTATCTAAACTGAACTTTTCATTACTTGATTTTTAATTTCATAGCTAAGATGCTTGGTGAAAAAAGTATCCTTCTCTCACAGAGACTGAGGTAGGTTAGCAATAAAGGAGCTGGATGCATCCCCACCCCCACCCCCAGGGCAAATCAGCTTTCAAAACCTGGCTGTGTGTTAGAGGAAGCCAGAGCTTTTAAAGAATACTTTACAGCATCAATCCAGGGATTGCTTAATAAAAAAACGCAGAGGGATTGAGATTGAATCTCAGTGTTAAAACTCTCATCTCCGCAACATGAATCTAATGAATTTTTTCCTTTTTTTTTTTTAATCACTCTTCCACACTTTGGTGTGCCTACAATGAGAGAGAATTCTGAGAACTATACTTTTGCACTTGTTTATGCTAATCCCAAGTGACGTATGTGATGTATAACCTGACTGTCCACTGAAGATACCTGAAGAACAGCAATCCCAAAGCTACCTGATTTCCTCCTGTGTGGACATCTTATCCTCAGGTGGTTTCAAATGTCAAGCAATTTAGAATGCCCAAGGAAATTCACCATGAATACAAATTGTTCTCCATAGCCATGAACTCTGTGGCCTCAGCCAACCCAGACCACAACTACACCCACATTATTATATAAATATTTATTAATAAATATCACATTAAAACACAATAAATAAAAGAAATCTTGCAGCACACTGGAGGATTTTGTGGCTGTGAGCAAACATTGCCATATCATAAGAACTTGAGCCTCCACAGATTTTGGATGCTCCACAGATGACAGGAATTCTTGGATCCAATTCCTCATGGATATATATACCAAGGAACAGTTGTATTTACAACTTTGGATTGGGTGTTACCAGTAAAGAGCCTAATAAAAGAATAGGAAGAACTCCAGTCCCTGTCAGAACAATTAGATACTGATGTCTAAGACTGCACAAATAACCACATAAATGAATGTCTATTTTGAGGACTAAGATGGAGTTGTATCCATAGAAACAACTGAGTAATAATCATAATGGTTAATTAGGTAAGTGATTTGCAAAACATATTCCAATGATGACTAATATAATAAACTTCAGACTTCTAACTCAGTGACATATTTTTTCATGGTTCTCTTAATAGTCCATTAAGGTTTGGCAATTAAGTCAATAAAAGTCAAGTTTTTAAACCTCAACAACATTGATTTACCCGCCCCCCTTAAAAAGAATTGCTTAGTCACAATTAAAATTATGCTCTAAAAAAGCTAAGCTCTTAGACTCCCACCAGAACCTACCCTCTTTCCTTCCATTTATTGCACAACTAGCTTGCTCTTGTTTTCTTCTAGGACAGTGGAAGTGCAGAGGCTGCGGAAACAGCTCAGTGGCCGAACACTCAAATAGCATGAACTGAACAAGGCCTTGGCTAGGATCTCTGTATCACAAAAAAGATGGCAAGAATGCCATTCGCCCCACAGCATAGGGATGGGGATTTGAGATAAATAACTTCCTTATTAAAATGCTTTTCACATAGTTACTACTAGCTAATACACAGTAGCTATTATTAAAATCCTTGCCTAAAAGTGGGAGCTGATTGGGATTGCCATCCTAGAAGCATCTAAGCACTAGGTAAAAAGTAATGAGCACAGATGGAATGACACCTTTTGTTGTCTCATGGGAACAGGACAGCAGAGAGTGACGAGCCCTAAACACCCTATTTTCCAGCTCATTTTGAGTTTCATTTTAGAAGGATAATGAGCGAATTGTTTAGTGGTTACCTCTGGTGTATTGCCCTCTGTGCCACAATGATTTCTCTCAATTGTTCTTCAAGGTGGGGACAGGGGACAATTCTAGACATTATTTTTCCTTCCTATCTTTTTCATTTCTGCTTTAGACTATGAACTAAATACACAGCTTACCAACAAGTTTCTGTGGCTTAATAAAAAACAGAGCTTCTCTGATTCCAAAGGATGGACCCAATGACTGTGGCTGCCAGGGATCCATCCCACAATCAGCCACCAAACATAGACCCTATAGCATATGCCAGCAAGATAGTGCTGAAAGGGTCCGGATATAGCTGTCTTGGGGGAAACTATACCAATGCCTGGCAAACATGGAGATGGAAGCTCACAGTGAGCTATTAGATGGAACACAGGGTTCCCAAGGAAGAAGGAGCTAGAGAAAGTACCCAAGGAGCTGAAGGGGTCTTCAACCCTCTAGGTGGAAGAATAACCATGAACTAACTAGTACCCCCTGAGCTCATGTCTCTAGCTGCATATATAGAAGAGGATGGCCTAGTTGGCCATCAGTGGGAAGAGANCCAGAGGAGATGGATGGAGACACATTCACTGGAAAGTTTGACCTAGTAAAATCAGAAAAGTTCTTAACTTTCCAGGGATTCATTCCAATAAAGTAAGATAGCCTTCTTCAGTGCTTTAATTTATTAACAGCAACTGTTTCTATATTTTGTTTGTTTGTTTGTTTGTTTGTTTGTTTGTTTTTGAGACAGGGAAAGGGTCTCTCCATGTAGCCCTGCCTACCTGGACCTCACTATGTATATGGGACTGTCTCTGTATTTTAAATGAATATTTAAAAACAAACTCGGTAAATAAAATTTTCAATTACTTTATTTAAAGGTGAAAAAAAAAAAAAAAAACAGAGCTTCTATGTCATTGTGATTGGCTCAGCCAAGCAAGCTAACTCACATGATTGCTCAGAAGCTGCTGACCTTATTCTTACCAGACTCATGTTGTCCTGGAGGTTGGGAAAGCCCCAAATTCATACCAGCATGGTGACTTAGCTAGGAGCTTGGCATTAAGCCTGAGGAACCTGAATTTGATCCCTGAGACTCACACAGTAGGAGAGAATGGGATCCCACAAATTGTTCTCTGAGATCCACACTGGTACTGTGTTACCTTGAGACATGCTCCACCCTGACTGCCACACACACATGCACACCGACAAAGATAAATACAAATTTAATAACTGTTTTAAAGACACAATACATGGCTCAGTTCTGCTTATATTACAAACAAGTGCATAATAGTAACTACCATAGCAAAATGAGTTTACGAATTCATGTGCACACATATGTGTGTACATGAACGTGCATGTGTGCACACGTGTGCAAGGACATGTATTCTTGTGCAGAAGATCAAGTATCTTGCTCTATTGCCCACTGTCTTATTCTTTTGAGACTGGGTCTCTCACTGAACATGGAATTCATGGGATAGGCTATGCTGGCTGCCAGAGAAGGTCCTCTCTGTCTTTCTAAGTGCTGGCATCACAGATGTTTACTGTTGCCAGCCTTGACTTTACATGGTCCTGTGGCTGTGAATTCAGGTCCTCGTGTTAGCATGGCAAGCAACAGTAATCTTCTCATGCCTTTTCCACGCTGGAAGTATAGACTGACAGCCCTCTAAGGAGGCCTAGTCATAGACAGTACACAAAGGCTCAGAAAGCACAGACCTTCCCTGCAGTCGCACAGTCACCAGGAAAGGGAAGGCCTCCTCATTCCTAGCTAAATGTTTATTCATGAGATGAGTCTGTGGCTTTCCAGAGTTCTCTGCAACCGTCTGCATAAAGAGGCACATCATCATTTCCAGCTCAGGAGAAAGCGATAGCAACTTCCCCTGAGAGACTCTGTACTGGAAAATGTTTCAAGAACAATTGCATGACTGACAACATTTGGTAAGCTGGCCAAGACTCACACTGGAAAAGCAAAATGAGGAGGTCCGAAAAGCTTCCTGGGCATCCTTTGGAGCACTGACCATGCAAATCACGTCATAGAAATTCTGAGCCCTGCTTGTGAAGAGCCAGTCCTACCACCATGGCCACACAACCACAACGGTCTTGATCAACAAGCAGGGAGTCCATGCAGCCCTGCCTGTGCCAGATGACAGCCTAGTTTAGCAGAAGCTGGTGCTGCTGCCAGCTGCCATTGCCTAGGGAAAGATGTGTGAGCAAGTAAGAAAGACCAGTCAGCGCGTAGCAGAGGTAGAAGAACAAGACCGCATGTGAACAGCAGCTGGAAGGTTGCCTGTTCTTCCTAGCACAAAGGCGACACTACAGAAAAATAAAATCACGTGAATTTTTATGGAAGTCATTAAACACAAACAGGAAGAATCTCTGGTCATTATAAGACCCCCAATCTGTTTTCTGTGGAGGCCATATAATCATAAGGAGCCTGGACAGTGGGTAGGATACAGAAGCAGTCGATAATAGACGCTTTTATCTTTAAATGTTATATGAAAATTTCTGCCAATACACAGCTGGGTCAGAAACTCCATTTGGTCCAACCTGAAAGAGGAAGCATGGTGCACTTTCGCAAACAGTGACTCATGCCCTCCAGTGTGGCAATATTTTAGATGGTGTGGGGACCAAAATCACTTCTTTTTTTCATGTGTAGATGTTTAAAAAGTACACATTAAAATTGCTTTTCTGTCCATTGGTGATTCAGATGCAGTCCTATTTATTTAAATAGAAAAGAAAGCAACTAGCTTACAGAAAAATATTGACCAGATGGAGTACAGGTGGTGTGTGGCTTTAGAAAAATACAAAGTTGATTCTCAATCAACTGAATTTGGAGAAACCTTGGCAGGCCAGTTTCAGGCATAAGATCTTCAGTTTGGATCGTGGACCTACTCTGCTGTAAGGGGGTAAAGTTTAACTCTGCTCTGTTACCTATGAATGAGGATAGTGCCTCCAAAAAGCATGACAGAGTTTAACTGAATGACATGAAGGACCCTGCAAAGTATTAAGTGCTCACGGCTCCAAGCCCCAACACATGAGAAGTAGGTCAGATCTACCAACTGTACTTAATAGATGCCCCTAGAGAAGCACCATGCTCAAATGCTAGACCGAGGAGGCCAAGTTCGCCAATTGTGGAATTGCTGTGCTACTCTAGATACAACACTCTAAAGAACAGCTGCTCTGAAGTTAGTCACAGTGTTTGGTGCTAGTGGCATCAGACTATCGTATGAAGGTGATAATGCTCTCTAAAGTAGGTGTCACCAGTCTGAAAATTATGAGCTAATCATTCCTGTTCCCAGCACATAGCTGATAGTTCTCCATCCTAGGTCAGCATCTTGATATCAGTGCAAATACAAGTTCCAACAATAGCTGTCACAGCTGTCCTTCCTTCTTATATACCTCATATCAGGAGGTTTTCTTCTATGGTCTTGGGCTAGGAGGGAAACAAGGTGAACTGAAGCAGCTTTTGATTCTGAGGATGAGCCTCTCTCAGTCTCTCTGTCTCTCTCTGTGTCTCTGTCTTTCTGTCTCTCTGTCTCCCTCTGTCTCTCTCTCTCCCTCCCTCTGTGAGTGTGTGTGTATATGTGTGTGTGTGTGTGTGTGTGTGTGTGTGTGTGTGTGTTCACATAGATAATGCCTGCACTCAATAGCCTTCTAAATAGCCACAACTTTGGCTACGGAGAAACCATTTGTTTTAATAACCATCATGAAGTGGAGAATTGTCTTCCATCCACAAAGCTTAGGTAGCTTTAAGGCTGATAAAAATGAAAAACACTCTTACCTAGCAGATTTAAGATCATGATTATGATCATTCTGCTTTTCTCAGTACAATCATCATATGTACCTGACACAGAAATACTAAATGGACAAAAATATATTTTAAAAATTAAAATTTCCAAATATTACACAGCACAAATCATCAGCATTTTGACCTTTGCTTCTGAACTTCCTCTGTGAAATCGTTCTAAGCAATGCAGTTTGTCCGCTCCATGCTCCTATGTGAATAGCTCACCATGGAATCGCTGGCCTTCTGAATGTCTGTTACGACCACATCATTGCATTGTAAATGAACCAGAAAGTGTTAAGCATCTTTTTACTCTATATTTAAATCATCATATCTTTATTATTTCAGGTGTAATAAATGCCTTGACATGTATATTTGCCCATATTTCAAAGTATTTTCTTAAGAATGTTTTTGAATATGTAGTTACTTGGATTAAAGCATATATATTTTCTATTGTTTTTAGAACTTTTATATTTTATTCTATGACAATTAGACATGCATACCACAAATCTTGATCATATCTAATGATCCTTGAACCTTACTAATGCTTCTTCCTCCTACCTTTATATCCCCTCCCACTCCTATCCCTCCCCTTCCTCCTCTTTCTTAACAACCCACTGAATCTAATTAGTATGATATTTATGCATATGGTTATGGGGATGTTTATCAGAGTATAGTCTATTGGTTTATTTGTATATTTGGAAATTTCTGTGGAATTGTCTTCTGTAGCTCAAGCTGGCCTCAAGCTTGCTAAGTATTAGAGGATGGCTTTCAACTCCTGAACCTCCTGGTTCTGCCTTGAGTGCTAAGATTATCCTGTGCAACAATATCAGGCTCTGTTTCTTTTTTTTAAAATTATGTATATGAATGCTGCTTATATGTACATATGTATATGCACCATATATGTGCCTGGAAACCTCAGAGGTCAGAAAAGGGCATTAGAACCCCTAGAACTCAAGTTACAGATAATTGTGAGCTACCATGTCAGGGCTAGGAACTGTAGTTACGTCTTCTGCAAAAACAACAAGCACATTTAAATGCTAAATTATAATTTTTTAGACTAAATATGGTTTTGGCTTAAATGGCAAGATTGTGGCCTTTATATAAATATTAAATGTTGTTAGTTGGTTTAGTTTGAAAGAATATACTTCTACATTGATTCCACACATAAACTGTACCTGAGATGACCCAGAATATCATAGAAAAAACTTAACTTGGGTTTAATAAAAACAAAACACCACAGTATTTATTAATAGAAAGGAAACGTGTCCTTTGATGTAGCCTGGATAAACCTATCTTTCTCTAGGCAATTCCCATCTTAGTCTCCTCACACCTGTACCAGTTCCATCCCATACCAAATACCCATCCCTTGATCTTATACCCATTAGCTCTGCATCACATTGGAAACTTCTGCGCATGGGTGTCTCTGCCAGGGTGATTCATTGTTCTAGGGCAGGAATGATGTTTTGTTCATCTGCAAATTAGTTTGTGACCACAAAATGATGCTTTAGTCATAGCAGATGATGACTGGACAGAGGTTAAATTGTATTGAACTTTGAAATTTGAGAAGGTGACAGTTTGAGATGGTGACACCTAGTTGGCTTTGGGGTCAATCTGCCTCTGCTGCTTGGAACTGTTTAAATTAGGTCGCCTGAGCTACTTTGTCACTTGATATGGGAATGACAGCGCCTCCCCTGCCAGATCCTCTAAGATTCAATTCATGTCACCTATGCATGTCTTCCTCTAGCTTCTCTCCAGTTGCAAAGGTCATGTGTTGCAGCTCTGGCCAATGAGATGAAAGTGAAGATCTGTAGAATTTTTTTGGAAGAGTTTTACTGCTTGGATAAAGTGGTTCCCACATGAGATAAGATAAAATGAGATGTCTACATAATGCTTAAGGGCACAACAACAACTTTGCCATCTTGGGGCCAAAATATACAAAATGTTAGCAGGAAGCTTAAGAGAACAGAGTTCAAAAGTAGAGTCTGGACTCTTTCATGGTACCACTGAGACTAGAGTTCATAAATCTCTCCCTTTTGATGGATGAGAGAGGACTATTGATACATGAGAATATTTTTCAAAGTCACTACAAATAGGATTTTCTATTGCTTACCACTAAATACATTCCAGGATTTGAATATAAAATGTTCAGGCTATGGAGAAGGTCCAGGCTCACCAACGTGGCTGCCATTTGGGTCCAGATCCAGTACTTTGAGTTGGTCCATCCCAACATCTTTCTATCTACAAATTGCTAGAACACATGGAGGATCCAGTCCTGCAGGACCAGATGTCTTTGATGAATAGAGCTGGTCCTATGCTCCCCCACCTTCCAGCAGGCCTCCAGCATGAAGCCTCTGTAAGCTGCAGCCCACACTGGCTGCTGTGCTGGGAGGCTGAGAGGGCAGGATCATGGTGCTGTCTGCAGGCTACAAGGACAATAGTTGAGCCCATGGAGCTTCAGACCGCTGACATAGAGGGTAAGGTGGTCTGTGGCAGCATGATGCTTGCACAAAACCTACCCCCAGTTGCCCTGCTTAGATGCAAGATCACCCTGATTCTGGGCAACAGCAAGATATCCAAGATAAGACTCAGCAATGGTCCAGTATTTATGGTGTGTCAGAAACCAGAAACCTTGAACCATTCCAAAACCTCATTGCAATGAACATTTGCATGTAAAGCTGTGTGCGCGTGTGTGTGCGTGTGTGTGTGTGTGTGTGTGTGTGTGTGTGTGTGTGTGTGTGCGTGCGTGCGTGTGTGTGTGTGTGTGTGAGACACACTGCAATTTACAATGCCTTTACAACAAATGAATATTTGATGGAGAGGTGGAAAAGCTGGAGGAACAGAGAGATGTGTGTGTGTGATGGAAGGAGGCAGAACTAGAGATGCAAAAGCTGTAACAAGTGTGAGAGCAGGCTGCAGGACACATAAGGGAGGAATACGTTACAGAGTAGGAGCTGCAGGGTGTGTGCAGCATCCTAGAGCTTGGGCAAACTCTGCTCCCAAATACGCTGCCTACTCACATAATTACCCTGGCTCTGCACAACAGCTCGATATCTGAGGTGAAGAATGGTTCGTGTTTTTGGTTTTGGCCTCTTTGAAAGACCTCCATAGTTTGTTTTGCATCCAGAGGTCATGTTAGTACCCTTGATGCATGCTGTTAACCCAGACTGTATTGAAGCCTGTGGTTGTGTCTTGGGCTGCCACCAGAAGCCATGTCAATGTCCGAGGCCCATGCTATTGTCAGAGACCAGATAGATGTCCACAGTCTGTGCTACCGCAGGAGGCCATGTTAGCATCCAAGTACTGGACTGTTGCTAGAAGCTGTGCTGATGTGTGTGGCGTACACTGCTGCCTGAGGCCATGGTGATTTGGTGGTATTTGTATCTATAAGTGTGTACTACTGTAGGGACCACGTTTTGGCCCATGGTCTTACTGCAGCCAAGGGCCATGTTGATGCTCATGGTCCATGTTACTACCAAAAGACACTCGATGTCCATGGTCTGAGCTGCTGTCAGAGACTATGTTGAGATCTATGGTTTATGCTGCCAACAGAGACTGTGTGGATGTCCATGGTCTGCAATCCTGCAGAAGGCTATGCTGATATCCATCATCTGTGTTACCACCAAAGCCCATATAGATGTTTGTGGTCTATGCTGCCACCTGAAGCCATAGTGATGTGCATGGACCAGACTGCTACCAGGGACCATATTGGTGTCCATGGCCTATGCTGCAGCAGAGGACTCTATTGATATCTGTTGTCTGTATAGCCACTGAAGACCATGCTAAGGTGTGTGGCACATGCTGATGCCAGAGACCATGTTGATGTCTGTAGTCACCATGTAGAAGTTCATGATTGGGCTCCCATTGACTATAAAGAACATAGAAGCTACTTTTTCCATGGTATTGATGACTGTCGAGTTGAGAAGAGTCATAGAATGCTTCAGTGACAAATCCCTACTACCAGCCCACTCCACACCCCCAAAAGTAAGAACATAGACAGAAAGCCATCAGAGAATTGTTAAGAATTGTTAATAAGATGCTAAAGTGTAGCTCTCCATAGTTTATGGCTTCTGGCAGTGGTACAGGTAGAGAAAGCAGACTCAATTTTCTTTAAGTCAGCCACTGGGAATTTGACCATGCTCCAGGGAGTAAATATATATACATAATTTGTGTATACATATATGGACAACACAAATTATACTTGTGGGTTTTTGTGGTTTTGTTTTGTTTTTTCTTTTTTTTTTTTTTTGGTGGGGGAAAGAGGTCACAGGATGTACATCTGGGAGAACTGAGAAGTGAGTGTGATAGCTACATTATGTTAAATTCCCAAATAATCAATAAAAATGGTATGTTGGGGGAAAAGCTGCACTTCTACAGGCTCTGGTGCTGGCACCCTTGGCCAGAGATGCAGATACTGTTTGGAAACGTTGTAGAACATTGTAAAGGTAGAGTCTCAGTGGAGGAAGTGTGTCACTAGGGATAGACTGTCAGGTTCCAAAGCCATCTCTGCTCCCTATCTGCTGTTCCTGTGCTGACTACAGATGCAATATGAACATCTACATTACATTCCTGACCCCATGCCTTCCCAACCATGATAACCTGTGTCCCATGGAACTGTAGTCAAAACAAACCCTTCATTAAGTTGCTTCTTGTCATGTACTTGGTCACAGCAATGAGAAAAAACCTAATAAATTCTGTTTCAATCTTTAAGTTATTATGGATTTAAGTCAAACCATGTACCACTACAGCCACTAAGATCCAAGGCCAGAAAACAAGACCAGGAGGCCAAGTAAATTCCCACAGCCTACAGCCAGATTTATTTTTTTAAAGGAAGGTGTCTAAATTTGGGGTTTTATTGCTGCAATTAATGAATGCCATGACTAGAGCAACTTGGGGAGGAAAGAAAGGGTTTATTTGGCGTCAGGATAAGAACTCAAACAAAACAGGGACATGGAAGTAGGAGCTGTTGCAGAGGTCATGGGGGGAGGTGCTGCTTACTGGCTTGCTCATCTTGCTTTTTTATAGAACCTAGAACTACCTACTCAAGGATGGCATCACCTATATGTGTTAAGCCCTCCTGACTCAATCTCTAATTGAGAAAATTCCCTATAGGCTTGCCTGACCTTATAAAAGCATTTTTTAAATTGATGTCTCTTTCTCTCAGATGACTTTAGCTTATGTCAAGTTACCATAAAACTATGCAGCACAGGTGGAAATAGGAGTAAATTTAATATCTATCACCTTACCCAAACAGAAGCAATTTGAGTTCCTCTGTGAGGCTTTAATGTGAATAGCTGGTCGATATTTTAAGAGTTATGTACATAGCAGAAGTTACTTCATCTGTGGTCATTTGCTGTAGGCTGGCTTTCCAAAAGCATCAGGCCTCCTGCACATAGCCTCAGAAATTGGCCAATTACAAGTACTTAGGGAATTCAATTCCAGTCAGTTGTGATGCTTGAACACTAGTCCCAGTAACACCAGTTCTATCAGAGGAAGGGCAATGTTTCCCCAGCTGTGGTCACTATACTGAGGAGTCATGTGACCAGCCCCATGTATCACAGGAACCATGGACCCCAGGGTGGGCCCAGTACCTACAGAAAGGTACTAATGATTCCTTAGTCACAGATATTTGCAAGATAAGGACAGAGTCAGGTCCTAAGAAGTAATTTTGCTATGGAGTCTCAACTTCTCTTTATGAAAGAGGCGATTTTTTAGTTAGGTAGCATTTAAACCTCACAGCCCCACAATCTGCTTCCCTCCTAGAAACATGGGCTGCCTTAGAGTGCTGTGGATGTGGACATGAGGTAAACACTTGCCACATCATCTGGTGATATGCAATTGGCCCATGTGTCCCTGAATGCTGGCCAGTGTCCTAACAGTGTATTCCATATAGACATGCTGGAAAACTAGATTGGATTCTTTCTTCTTCTCCTTTGTTCTGTGATGATGATGAAGATGTCAGGAATGCAGAGGAAATGGGTAGATTTCCATTCCCCAGCAAATTACCATCCCTGGTGTTGGCCAATGCTGCTTACTCAGCCTCTGAAAACCCAGGAGTTGGGAGCTTTGCTCGTGGTCTCCAATTCACACTCAGTTAACTCATACTGGCTTCTCCCATGAATCACAAACACAAAAAACGGGCACAGGACATCCAGGCAGAGCTGAGCTTCCTCACCTGGGTAGCTGATTAGCCCCAAACCTAGCTGGACCATAATGGGGAAGGGACCAAAGGAAGCTTGTCATGAACCCCAGCTTTCTCCTCCTGATGGCAGGAGGAAGGTGGTGAGTTTCTACACTGTAAGTCACTCACTGGTGATCCTGTCAGGTTAGACACTCAAGGGTCAAATGTTCCACCACTAAGCAATAGGATACAACTAAAGGAAATGCATGTAACAAAACAAAATCTGAAACAGTTACACGTGCAACATTCGCTATGCTCTTGGGATGGCTAAATTTTATTTACTCCATCATTAGCACATAGGTAGGAACGTCTGCTCCATGAATAGGAAAAACTGAAGCTCTAAAAAGTTCTCAATTCAAAGTTTGACAAGTCAGCATTGGGTGTGTAATTACACCAACTAGACGAGGTGAAAGAGATTTGAATACTGTTTACCTGTCTGAATCTCCTGGACCCGTATCTACATGTCAGGTTTGATGGCACATACTTGAAATCCCATCACTGGGAAAGAGCAAACAGGGAGAGCCTTGGAGCTCACTGGCCAGCCAACTCAGCCTAACTAATGAGCTCCAGAAGATGGGCAACATTCCAGGGGATGACACTGATTAGCCCATTTACATGCACACACACACACACACACACACACACACACACACACACACACACACATTAAAAACCAAAACCAAAAACCTAATATTGTAGCCCCTGAGATTAAAATAGTCATGATCAAGCCAGATGTAGTGGCAAAGACCTTTAATACAGTACTTGGACGGAGAAGACGGGTGAATCTCTGAGTTTGAGACCAGCCTAGTTCCAGGAAAGCTACACAGAGAGATCCTTTCTTGAAAAATAAGAGAGAGAGAGAGAGAGAGAGAGAGAGAGAGAGAGAGAGAGAGAGAGCAGGCAGGCCTAAGGAAGGAAGGAAGGCCTAAGAAAGGAAGAAGGGGAAAGAAGTCATGATCACCTGTAAATGTGAGTTTTATGGAACTGGACAGGCAGAAGGGGAGTGAGGGGGAGAGAAGTGGGTGGGAAAGAAGAGGAAAGAAAGAAACCTAAATATCTTACCAAAACTTAAAGCCAGCCATTTTTCAGTTGCCTTTTCTCCACTGGAGATGACGGTACTTCACTCCCACACATCGCATTCTCCTAAACCTACCAAGCAGACTGCTAACGTGGGGACTTTTTCATTAATCAAAAAACAAACAAACAAAACAAAACTTTAATCTATGTTGTCTTTCCTCTTTCCTGGCTAAAACTTGTACTTATGTTGACACTGGATGATGCCTACCTAATAAATGAAGAAAGAGAAACATGTCAGGTAATAGCAAAGTCAACCATGAATTTTCAAGTGCAGGAAGTGTTCTTAAGATGTTTAACACATCCATGACATGAGATAGAAGGTCTGTGACATATTAAAACCCATATGTTTACAACTCAGTTTCCCTGTCCAGAGTGCCTTTCCTATCTTCCTTCTCTTAACTCTACCTTATACTGCCCTCAAAATTCACCCAGACTTCTAGAAAAGGCTGTTTATCTCCCTTTGCTCTTTCTGTTGTTATATTTTTGTTGCTGTGTCTTTGTTTTTGTTTTTTAGATAGGGTTAAGAGTATCCTAGGCTGGCCTTGAACTCCGTGAATAGCCAAGTGTGACCTTGAACCCCTGGTCCTTATGCCTTTACCTCTAAAGTACTGGGATTACAGGCATGTGCTATCAAGATCAATTTTTGAAGTTTCCTAGGGCTCAAATCCCAGGCCTCATGCCTGCTTGGTAAGCACTTGGTAAGCTATAGCTAAGCTATAGCCCTAGCTGTCATCTACTCTTCATTAAGTCCCTGTGTAAATCTTGTCATTAGCATGACCACTGAGATTGCCAGCTCTCAATTGTGGTCCCCAGGGGGTAGGGACCGATGTTTACCACTTTAGTTGGCAACATGAACCTGGGAGAGTGGGGTCTCAAATGAGTCAGACCAGGGTCACATGCAATAGCCAACTTTATTCAGAACTCCAGACAATTTATACTTAAGGGTTAAGAAGAGTAATGAGTAAAATATAAAATCAACAAAGACAAGAGGCACATGGGGAAAACATGTTTTTCCATAGAGGCACATGAAAAAACAATGGCTGAAGTAAACTCACTCTTATCTGTTAAGAGCATAAAAACACATTCCAAGAACAATTTCGTGTTTTGAGAATACTGAACTCACAAGACTCCTGTCTTGTTTTCTCGGCATTTTCTCACAAGCTCTCAGAAATCTCCTCACACAATCTTCATTCCTGGATTGTGTTCCAGCAGACAAGGTCATCGCTCTCTTTATTCCCAGCAAAACCCTGAGAGGTAATGGTATCTAGTAAAAGTTGAATCATTCAGATTAAATGTTTTCTCAGTATAAATAAATAATACTCAGATAAATGAAACTTAAAATTGAGATCATAGGTTTTAAGTTTGTTTTCATCTAACTATATTTCCTGGCAGCAATGCCTAGCTAGCTACAAAACACTAAAAATCCCTAATCCAGAATTATATAAATTAAGGCCCTTCGTGTTAAATCAAGTATATGTCACATACCTGCTTGACTAAAAGTCAATATCACATGTCCTCAAATAAATGTTTCCTTTCCATGTGTCTTCATACAAATTTACTAAGTTCTAGAAATTTCCCAAATGATTCCTATGGTTTGGTGTCCTTTACTGATCAAGAGATGTTCTCTTTTCTTGGTTTTAAATGGCCCTAAATAAATCTAACCTCACCATTTCCTAATGGCCTCCCTTTTACTAGATTCTTCTAAAATGTGTTTTTAAGTCCTGGAGCTTTCTGCTAGAGTAATGACCTTATGAATCATTTAGCAACCTTCATCCTCAGCTTTCCCTTTTGGAACATCTGTAAGCTCTGTCTTTGTGGATTCATGTAGGAATAAACAGAACTCAAGAGCATGCCAAGGAAGCAGTTGGCCAGTTGTATGCTGGCATGGCCAGGCAATAGTAATCCAGGTTTGGAGGTTCCAAACATGATTCTAGTAGGCAAGGGGCATTTCGTTTTTAGAGTCATTACAGGATGATTGAAAATAAATGTCAAATGTAAGTCCCTATGATTATAAAGGGAAAAGATTACTAGTATAAAAGGTTAGAATAGTAAATATAAGAAAGATGGTATCTTAATCTAGGTCTACTGAAGTTCAAAGAAATCACTCAGTGCTTTGGGCAGCAAGGAATCACACTTGGGCCGTTTTAGAAGTCCCTTTTCATGGAATTGGTATGAGTAATCACTAAAACTGTCCCGGAAGAGTTCCTTTCCCGTTATTTTCATTCATTTCCACAAAGGTACGTGAATACATCAAAATACTAGCAATATCTCAGAGGTCTCAAATAAAACACCTTGCTGCCAAATCAATTCCCCTGGAACATGAATTGTATCTGGACATCCCTGCTCGACTGGTCATACCTCTCTCCTACTGAGGTCAGTTCATCAGTAGTGCTGGGTGTAGTTGAGGATGGGTGTAAGCAACAACCTAAGTAACAGAGGCCACTTTTAGGGAAGTTCAGGCCAACAAGGCATGGATTCTACTCTAGAGAAGGCCAGCAAGTCCTAGGGTTGGTAGATGAGTATGCGGATACTCAGGTCTAGTTCCCTAATTGGTTCTTGATTTGTCAATAAAGAAGGCCAAGAGCTAATTGCTGGGGGGAAGGTACAGGTGGGTCCCAAGAGAAGTGAGAAATGCAGGAAAAAGAGAGGGGCTTTTTCTGCCATGCTTTGGAATGAGAAGAAAGCAGCAGCAGCCGTGTAAGTTCTTGGGGCAGCTAGGGCCTGCAGTCTCCACTAAGGACGGGGTCCAAGGATATCGTCAGAGGGCGAGCTGAAAGAAACCATTAAATGTAGGGTGGAAGGAGAGATAGAGATGATAAATTGATAAGGGCACACATTTCCAGGCAGGAGGTATCTGTGCCCTGCAATTGTGCCACAAAAGGCAAGCTGAAAAGTAGCAAGCTGAGTGTGTGTCCTTTATTATCAGATTCAAGGGTCTCAAGTAGGGTTGGTGAGGTAACCCCTCCCAGAGCAAGGGTCTCAGGAGTGGGAATGGTGGAAGGGGCCAGGGAAGACACTAAGTACCTTCAAGTACCTTGATGGTAAAACACATGATGCATACCTGTGAGGAACTGAGTTCAGGTCCCCATAAAACACTACTCTGTAACTCCAATGCTAAGGAGGGCTAAACAGACCTCCCAAACTCTCAGTCTAATTGACTCAGTGACTTCCAGGTTCAGTGAGAAAATATGGCTCAAAATATGTCAGAACAATGGTTCAGCAATTGACGGCAAGCTTCTCCAAGCTTCACACCTGACAGAAGTCTCCAGAACCAACAAGGTAGAAGGTAAGAACCAACACCCAAAGTTGTCCTCTGGCCGCCATAGGCACATACATATGTATGAGCACTCATATGCAATCAATTGGTTCAATCTATCAATCAGTCAATAAGTAAAAAAGTAGACAGTACTAGAGGACACCTAACATAAATCCCTTTCCTACAGACACACACATATGAACATATACTGTAAGATCCAACCAGAAATACCCCTATTTCAAACACGGGTTGTTCGTGCACCCCACGAATCACGAGACCTGTCTTGATGCAAAAAGCATGAGGATTTTTAATCGGAGCTCCGGGACGACCCGTATCCCACGCAGGGGACAGGGGGGTCAACCTCGTGGCTCGAAAATCAGGAGCTTTTATAACAATGGGGTAGGGGGGTTGGGGAAATTGGCGCGGTTTCACATGATTGGCTAGTTTAAACATCAGCAAGATACCCAGGTAGGAGGCAAGGGGGGGTGGAAAGGGGGAGGCAATCTACCTAACAATTAAGTCATGTGCTACCTTAGGCAACCTCCTGGGGCATTGAGACTTTTCACAGAGATATTCAGAGGGCGTTGGCTATTCTGTGATTGTTCCAGGAAAGGCTTGCCCAGTACCTAGAGCCATCGGTATTTTTAAAGGTTCACTTTCCCCCCTGACACAAGGGACTCTATTTTGTCTTTGGTTACGTACTACTCTTTCAATACTGCACAGAAAAGTCCTAACACTGCCTCTGTGTCACTGAGTGTGATTTTTTTTATGGATTCGAGTCTTTGCTTTAAACAATTAGCAGGAGTGGCACGATTTAAAACTAGTGAGTCATGTTTGTGCAGCTGCTGTTGGATCTCCACCTGCATTTTCAGTTGTGGCTTTGATGATGTAATGCATGAAATGTTGCATGCTCGTTTATAATAATTGCTTCCCCTAAACTTTCAAAAGTTTGATGCTTTTCGGGAGTCACCATAGACCATCCTGTAATCTCAATTTCCAAAGTTAAAAACTCCTTGACCCAAGTGGATGTTGATGGTGAGCTAATGTGTTCTGTTGAACTTCAACTGACCTGAGTGTTCCAGATATCGCCTGATGGAAATGGGTTTTATCATTTCCCACCAGCAGCTGTGGCAGACATATAGGCAGCCTATCCACAGGGGAAACAAACGTGTTTTCTTCTCCTCTGAAGCCTCAGTGAGAACCCAAACAAAGTCACCTTTTCCTACTGTTACCCCAAGAATCACTGAAAGTGCCACAGGAAACTAGCTAGCTTCTAATTACACATGGAGAACTTGTCTCACTTGTAGAGCTACAGGCTCAGTGTTTGTATTGGTTACCTTTCTGTTGCTGTGATAAAACACCAGAACCAAAACCAACTTAAGAAAGAAAGAATTCCACAGGAATAGAAAGTTCACCATCAGAGGTTTAGTTTGTTATCATCAAGGTGGGAATCATGGTGGCATGTAGACAGACCTGGTGTTGGAGTGGTACCTGAGATTTACAGGCAGTAGGGAGAAACAATGAAACTGGGCCTGCCTTGAGCATCTGAAACCTCAGAACCCACACCAGGTAACACACTTTCTCCAAGGCCACACCTACTCCAACAAGACCACACCTCCAATAATGCTACTTCCTCTGACTCTATGGGGCCATTTTCATTCAAACTGCATCTTTCTTCTAGTAAATACCTTCTCTAAAGTATTCCCTCATCCTGAAGGCTCCTCTTTCTAAGTGGCATTTGTAAATACACTTTACAGAGTTGGGCCTCCTCAAATGTCACTACATCCCTGTGTACACTCACTGGCAATGAACCAGTTCTGAGTTCAAGTTCACATGTGGTGCAAGGATGTGATGATGGTATCCTTTCGATCTTTTGTTTCCAGGTTTTACACTATTTTGATGTCAGATATTTGTTCTGAATTCCACAATATGTGGTATTTGTGTTACTGCGAGCAGCCAGTTACGTTTTGTTGGTGGGCAGTGCTGGGAATGGAGCCTTGAACACGTCCTGTACATGCCCTGTACATGCCTTTGCTAGGCAAATGTTTTACCATCTCAGTTGTACCCCTACTCCTTGACTGTTTTTTTTGGAGACCCTAAACTAAGGAAAGGGGAGTCTCATGTTTGTCCACATATTACAATTTGTAGTCATTTTAGTATACATTTCCTTTTAGTTATTGTTTCTCAGGAACTACTTTTGCCCCGTCACCAAGGAAAATCCCTTTGTGTGCTATACAGGTCACCCCACAAGTCCTGACCTTTTAAGCAGTAGGTCCGGGAATAATACAGACCTTTCAAGGCTAGTCATTTCTCCCCTCTAGGTGGATCTTTCCCCAGCCTGAAGATACAGATACATCATGGGTCAGCACTCAGCTACATATTCCTGTGGAGTGCTTCGCTGGTTCCTGATATACCCCCTCTCCAGATCACCAGCCTTGAAAATTCTATCTCAGATCCTCCCCCACTTCACCTTATTGACTCAAAGGAGCTACTTGTCTTTGCTGAGACCCCCATCTCCCTTTAGTCACTCTCTCTTGGCAACTGCAGGTAGGAAGCCTGAGGATCACAGGCTCACTCACCTCTGCTTCTTAACACTTGGTGGCCCCTGCTTTTCAGGATGTAGTGTTTAAAGCATTATAACCTGCCGTTGATGTATGTGATCTATCTTCCCAACCACTTTGCTCTAAACCAGCAATGACAGCTTTATGGGAGTCTACATATAACAATCCCTTTGAGATGCCCCTTATAGAATGTTTCTGATTCTTATACCCATGATGAGTACAAAAAGGATTCCGGTGTTGGTCCAACTCTGTTAGCACACCTGGCCGGCAGCATCAGAACATACCAATTCCACAGCTAGTTTCCAATGACTGTCAAGTTGGCAGGATCTAACATCACCTAGGAAGTAAATCTCTGGGCATGTCTCTCAAACAGCGTCGAGGTTACAACATCCCATAATATGAGCAGCATCACTCCTTGAACTGAAGTTCTAGGCTGAATGAGCTAGAGAACATGACCAGAATTCATCTCTCTGCTTCTGACCAGGGACACAATGTACAATGTACCTGGTGATTTCACTTCTCTGCCTTCCATCCATGATGAACGGAACCATGTCTGCTTGACGTCTCAGCCAACCCCCATCGTCCCTCCTGCTACTTCCTCCACTGGCTTTGTCAGAGCTACGAGAAAAGTAGCTCACAGTTTAGCCCCTCTGCTGATTCTGACTATAAATGATGTTGGGTTTGTTTGTTTTTCCTGAGAGAAAATAATCATAACTGAAAGCACAACACACGCATATATACACCTTACAATTACCACATATAGCTCACACATGTGGTATACCACACATATGTACCAAATGCCACACATATATCATGCATAACAAACCACAACAGAAATATAATACACATAGTATATACATATCACACAGAGAACATATGCATAGTGCATTCCACATATATAACACACATGCACCATATACACATAAAACACATATATCACAGTAGCACACTGCTCATATATGCACACACAAGACCTTCCTTAGCCAAAACAGTCCATCTTTTTATTTCCTAACGCCAATTAATAAAAAAAAAAAATCTTTCTTTGACCCTCAGCTCCCTCAACTACTAATGGGGCTCATCTGGATGTATATATTTCTGGATGTATATATTTCTAGATGTATATATTTCTGGATGTATATATTTCTGGATGTATATATTTCTGGATGTATATATTTCTGGATGTATATATTTCAGTCTGTGTTTCACAATAACAGCACCTTTTTATCTCTACAAATCCTAGATTGTGGCTTCTTTCAGAATAGTTCTTAGCTTCTAAAGCTAGGACTTCTCAGTGAGAACTCCTCTGCTAGCAGACGTTGCCTGCGACTTTAGATGAACTAAACCGGGGCCAGACTTGTGTGAGGCTGTCTGCTATCCATCACTGTGGAAAGAAACTGTGAGAGAAGGTAAAAAAGTAGGAAAGGAAGCAAGGAAGGTATAGGGAAAAGACCTATTCTCATTCAAGGCTTCCTAGTAAAATGGGAAAAGCTCAGATGACTGCCAATTGTCTGGGGAGACATTTTTCTTCCTGATCTATTTTTGGCAGTCAGTTCAGCTTCATGCACCATTGTTTTACTTATGGCACGTACAGTAGCCAGAGAGAAACCCATAATGTCTTTTCTGTCTGCTGGGAATCTCATATTCCCCTGCACCATGACGAACGGCCTGATCGCAGCAATCTTTTTTTTCCTTCAGGCATCATAGTGTTTGAAACGTCTCTGAATCTGTGGACCACATTTAAAATGAATGAGACGCTTACAACATACTAAACACAGTAACCATGGTAAAAATTAGCACAGCCCATCAAGCAGTAGGGTAGCATCATTTGTCGAAGACGTCAATGACTACAAAGCAAGGAGGGGTGAGAGATAGAGAAAAAGCACCAAGCATTTCCACACTAAGGAAGCATCCATTTTGAGGGCATTTTTTAAAAAATATTCTTCTTAAGGTATGTTATTCAAATATTTAAGCAAGGAATAAACTTAGATTGTTGTGGGGAAATAATCACAGCTGACCAAAGTGAACTTCTGTCTGCGACTGCCTCCTTTATCTTCAGTTTAACCTCCTGCAAAAAGTCGCACTGTGCACGGGACGCTGACTTACTGCTTCCGTGGCTTTTATCTTCAGAGGAGTTTTTCAAAAATTTGAACTCTTCACAGGGAAATCTCTCTGACATTGGAAACTGACTCACGTTTCCTAGTTTTTCATGAAACAATGATATTTTTTCCCGTTTTTGATGCTCTCGTCTGACTCCACAGGAAATTTTACTACAGGGCCATTTCATCTCTTTCCTGGTTTGAAGATAAATGACCTTTGGTCTCCTTGAGTCCTGCATAAATCACAAAGCAATCTCCTAAGAGATGACTCTGGCAAGCAGCTCCAACTGAAATCAAAAGGACAGTCAGAAATATCCATACTACCTTCCGAGGAAGAAGTGAGCCAGCGCGACCTGGGAATGACATCCTTGTCTCAGACACACAAGCACAGCATGCAGTGTCTGTAGGGACACAGGCACCAGCTCAAGTGGCATGCAGTGATGGCAGCAGTGAGTGTCTGTCACAGGTATATCTCATGCTCTGCCCTTCCTCACAACAGGACCCGTTAGAAAGCACATTCCTGTAAGTACATTAATGATGAGTCTTTTCCTTGGTATTTTGTAAATTAGTAAATGTTTTTATTACAGATGACATTAATGAAGTGTTAACTAGACCAGACATACATACATCATTTTTCCAAGAAACCCAACCAGATCAGAGATAAAATTTTTCATAGTCTTTGTAGTCTCCAGTTTTGCTTCAGAAAAGAATACTTGTAATTCCTTACATAGTCTTCCAGTTTGCCTGCAACAATTGTATCAATATGTATGATTGTTTTTGCATGTGTTTGTGTGTATGCATGTTTACATGAAATGTGGGAGGGACAGGTATTGTGTGTGTGCCTATCAATTTCAAAATATTCTGAGATGGAATCCCACTGAATCAAGGATTCTCAAATTCTGTCTCCTCTAACTGCCTAGTTTTCTGTAGGGAATCCCTTTGTCTGCTTCCTAAGTGATGAGGTTCCAGATAGCTGCTATACCTTACCTAGTGTTTTTTAATGTGGGTCATGACAATCCCAACTCTGGTCTTACCGTTGTGCAGCAAGTACTTTTCCCACTGAGCCATTTCTTCAGCTGTAAACATTTATTTAACGTGTGTCTTGTTGGACCTCAAGTTGGACACTATAATAGTTTGAGTAAAAATGGCACCCATAAGCCCATAAGGACTGGCACTATTAGGAGGTATGGCCTTGGAATAGGTGTGGAGGAGGTTCAAGACTTAGAACTCTCAGCTGAAACTTAGCTTGAGTGCTTCTGGCTGTGATGGTTTGAATAAGATGTTATCCATAGATGTGGCTTTATTAGATGGTGTGGTCTTCTTGAAGTAGGTGTGGGTCCATTGGAAGAAGTGTCTCATGAGAGGATGGGCTTTAACAAGCTCAAATCAGGCCTAGTGGCTCACAGTCACTTCCTGTTCTCTGCCAATCTGGACCTAGAACTTTCATCTCCTTCTCCAGCACTATGTCTGTCTGTATGCTGCCATGATGATAGTGGACAAGAAGACCTCTGAACTGTAAGCTAGCCCTAATTAAACGTTTGCCTTTATACGAGTTGCTGTGGCCATGGCATCTCTTCACAGCAATAAAACACAGACTCTACAAGAAAATGCTTACCAGCTTAGGCTCTGAATTGTAAATGTGTCTGAATCTGGGTCCCAGGGACCTTAGGTTATCTCTAAGCTTCCAATTTTATCTATATGTAAAAATAGGAGTCTTGATAGCGTGTCATTCGTTTCCAACAACCCTTTGAACTTACTCGCACGTGTATTTTTCGACAATCATAGTCGGGACCGAGTTTTGTTGGTAAATTATATACAACTGACGAAAAAATAACGAAGGTTATTTCTGTAAATAAAAATCGACTACTGTAATATGAGTTTCTATATTCTTTTACGAGGGTACGTAAATTTCCGTACTCTCGGTTTACCGTGCATGTCTGCCTATCTCTTCTCTTCCTAGACCCAGGGTTCAGAGCCAGAGAGCCTCCCACAGCAGGGCATGGTACAGGTTTCTGAGCTCACAGCTCTTGCATAAAAGCAGCTAAGTCTAACCTATACCCTAAGTCAAAGAAAACTGGGGTTTAAAACACACAGATCAGTGAGGAGGACTTGGCCTTGGGTCCTAGCAGGTTTTTTCTCTTATCTTT
This sequence comes from Mus minutoides, assembly GCA_902729485.2. Classification (NCBI taxonomy): domain Eukaryota; kingdom Metazoa; phylum Chordata; class Mammalia; order Rodentia; family Muridae; genus Mus; species Mus minutoides. Next base: position 126,072 of record LR751693.1, read on the forward strand.
GCTCATTGTCCCTGTTCTGCAAGTCAGGCCCTGTTTTCAGTATCACTACAGGAATTAATTCTTGGAATTGAACTTCTCATCTCTGAAGCCTCTCTCAGTCTCCTTGCTTTAGAGTGAGGTCACCTTCTCTGGAACACTCTGATTTTAGCAAGCCCTCATGCATGAAGCAAGGATGAAATTCATGGTGATGTGTCAACAGAAATAAGCAAAATCTGACTGAGCTCAAAGTCACATTCTAACCTAGAAAGTAGTTTCCTTATGCCTTAGAAGTACAGATTTTGACTCAAGGCACTCTTTGTCTTTTCTTTCTGTGACTCTTTATGTGTCTAACTAGTCATTCCTCTCTCTGACACTAATTCTAATTGTCAGCCTGATGAAACCTAGAATCACCTGAGAGGAGGGTCTCTGTGCAGGGTGACATGGATCACACTGCGGACATGTTTGTTTGAGATTGTCTTCATTACTTTAATTGATGTGGGAAGACCCAGCCTGAAGGTGAAAACACTTGGTTTGGGGCCCTGGACTACATAAGAGTAGAGAAAACTGAGCCTACACATGCATGGTTTCCTATATCTCTGCTCATGTGGCATGTTATCTTAAGTTCCTACCACCTCAACTCTCCCCAAATAATGGACGGTACCCTGAAACTGTGAGCTAAATCAAATACTTTTCCCCCTACCTTGCTTTTTCTGCCGGGATACTTTATCACAGCTGCAGAAACAAACTTGAGACAGACACATCATTTCAAGGTACTTAAACTTTGGCTCAAAACAGGAGGTAATCAGCATGTTGGTACAAAAGACTATTATCAAGAAGACTATTCACAGCACATCAGAGGGCAGAGGAAAGTCTGAAGAAGCATTAGGCTTACAGCTTAGCTACAAACTGATTACTACTGTGAATCAGAGAAGAGTTACATTTCTGATGTATCATCTAAAATCATTTTTCAGAAACGTGGAAAATGGATTGGCCTCAGCTCAGCTGATGAGCTTTACCCTAAGGGTACTCAGGGTTCAGTTTTCCAATGCGCTAGCATCTGTCTGTTTTGACAGATAAATAATAAGTTATGTGAACAACATACCTCTTTTAAGATTTTAAAGAAATCCCACTCTAGGGCTGCAGAAACTACTCAGTTGTAGGATAAATGAGATACTGTCTAATTAAAGAAGAGAACATGGCTTAATCCAGGTCTGCTCTGGAAGTGGGCACTTTAAGTGGTAGAAACTCTTGTGTTGGGAAAGCCACCATTCTACTGGTTACCCCTGGAAGACTTGGTTGTTTATGAATGCTCACCTTTTGCTGATGGAAACTGATGCCCTGCCCAGGCTTGTCCTGCTCTCTCAGGGGTATCAGAGGTTGGGAGGGAGGCCTTGGTTCTGCTTGCTCTCGGGGCATCCATCCTGTCCCCTTTTCTACACATTCTGTCTTTTCTTCCACCTAGGCTCACCTGCCTATCACCAGATAACCACCAGGAAAAAGGAGATCTGCCCTATTCTTCTTATAAATAAAATAGAAACCACACCACCACTGCCTGCCTTTGATGGCTTGAATAAGATTGACTTGAGTGATTAGGTAGTTGTTAGGACTTGTAGCCTTGTTGGAGTAGGTATGGCCTTATTGAAAGAAGTGTGTCACTAGGGATGGGCTTTGAGGTTTCAGAAGCTCAAGCCAGGCTCAGTGGCTCACTTTCTTTTCCTGCTGCCTGCCGATTCAAATGTAGAACTCTCAGCTACCTCTTCAGCACCATGTCTAGCACCATGTCTGCTTGCGTGCCTCCATGTTTCCCACCATGTCAGTAATGGACTAAACCCCTGAAGTGTAAACCAACCCCAACTAAATGTTTTTCTTCATAAGAGTTGTGGTGGTCACAGTGTCTCTTCACAGCAGTGGGACACTGAACAATGCACTGCCTTATATAATACAGGTTACTATGAAAATGAAAGCCCCTGTCTCTGACACAGGACTTACAGCCTTCTTTCAACTTCTTTGGCGCCTGTGAAGTATTAACTAAGCAAACAGTTCAGAAAAGAGACGGGAAAGGGACTAGATGAGGACTGGTGATGGACACTTTGCCAGCTCTTCTGCCAGTCAGAGGCTGGAGCACAGCAGGCAGGTCCTCACCTAGAGGAATTTGTTTCTAATGGTTTGTATAAGAATTTCCCAGTCAATTCTCTTTCCTGAGGGGCCAAACTAAACACAGTCAGTCTTTACAGCAACCTTAAGGAGGGAGTGTGTTATACCCATGTAACAGATGTAAAAAAACAGCACAGACCAGTTAAACTACTCAAAGTTAGTCTGCTTCCAGAACTCCAGGCTGACTTAAATGCTAAGCTTCTCAGAGGTAGATTCATTCCAGCCATGTTGCCAAAGGTGACAGGGTCCAAGTCTGACCACCCCCAAAAAACCCTGCTCAGCTACACATCCTCAACAGGGCCATTAAACATATGAGAGAGGAAAAGGGAAGAAGAGAGGGGGAGAGAGAGGGAGAAAGAGAAAGAGAAGGAAAGAGGGAGGGAGAGAGAGAGAAGAGGGAAAGAGAGAAAGAGAAGAAGGGAGAGAGAGAAGAAGAGGAAGAAGAGGAGGAGGAGGAGGAGGAGAATGTTTTCAATGTGTTCATACTGGGAAAAGAATAAAGAAATCCAGTGACCATTCCTTCCAGCTCTAAACTAATCCCACCCTAATTCCACCTTCAGCTTTTTGTCACACAGATGACATTTAAATAGAGGGCAAGAGGTGTGCATATGACATCCTACTCAAGGTGATAAACATCATTCACTAACCCACATTGTCTCAGCTCCAGTCTCTCCCACAAGGTGGTCGGATAAGCTGTCAAGACTATATGAAATCTTTTCTGGGGCAGAAATTCCTATGCCAGCTGGCCAAAGGCTTCATGCCTTTTCCTTTGCTAGTCATGAGATTTCTGAGGAAATTCCAATCTGTGGGGAAACATTGTTTCAGTGGTCTGACAAGAGAGAGAGAAAGAGGGGGGATGTCTCTTTAGAAATATTCATAGCTGCCAAGACAGATCCAGTCTCTAAGTACCATTACCTCCACTGCCACACTAGGCCCTCAACACCCTTCTATCCAGGAAGACCAGTTGAATTAAAAACAAACTTTACAGCAGATATAAACCTTAGCTATAACCATCACAACCTCTTCTGGTGTCCTGTTGCAGGGAGGTGTATAATGTGAAATAGTTCCTAGAACTGACTAATATAAAACAAGGTCATTAACTTGAGGAATTTTCTTCTTCAAATTCCATATGGAGTATGCAAATTAATTAAGCTATGCACTATAAACCGGAGATAATTAGTCTTAACCAGCCTAAGAAACTTATTCTCAGATAGTCTAAAAGCCATCAAAAAAACTAAGCACATTTCTGATATTAAAAGGCACATAAACATTTCATTGCAAACTAACAGTATTTATCCAAATGGCTAAAGGTTGCTGCCTGATTCTTTTAAGCTCTGCATGAGGTCTGGATTTAATGTCAGTTTTCAGGGACATTTAATTCCTTTGCCACTGGCTAAGTGGTGACGTGATGTCCAGGAAAACACTTGCTCACTCCGTTTCCAAACAGATGATTCCTCCAAGCCAGGTGACATGGTGAGACCCCATTTCAAAAGGCATTTATTATTTGAAAAAGCAAATTATCCTGAAAAGTGCTGCTTTTTATTAGCTTTTGTCTTAGTCAGGGTTTCTATTCCTGCACAAACATCATGACCAAGAAGCAAGTTGGGGAGGAAAGGGTTTATTTGGCTTACACTTCCATACAGCTGTTCATCACCAAGGAAGCCAGGACTGGAACTCAAGCAGGTCAGAAATCAGGAGCTGATGCAGAAGCCATGGAGGGATGTTATTGACTGGCTTGCTTTCCCTGNTTTCCCTGGCTTGCTCAGCCTGCTCTCTTATAGAACCCAAGACTGCCAGCCCAGAGATGGTCCCACCCCCAAGGGGCCCTTGATCACTAATTGAGAAAATGCCTCATAGCTAGATCTCATGGAGGCATTTTCCCAACTGAAGCTCCTTTCTCTGTGATAACCCCAGCTGTGTCAAGTTGACACAAACCTAGCCAGTACAGCTTTGTATGGAAGAAGAGGCTTTTGAGACTTGTAACTTGTCACAGTGCTGAAAAATCAGCGACTCTGAGTGTTTAGCCATAGAGGAGTCCTCTACATCATCCCCCACCCCACAGCCTGCTTCGAGGCTCAGGAGACACCAGGAAGGAGTGGTTTGTAAGAGTGCCAAGAGCTGGTAGACCTGGACGAGAGCTGTGCAGCACTGCCCTCTGAACAAGGCATGGCTGCCACTCACTCCCACGGAACATCTGTGGTCGCCTGCATAAAATTAAATCAGTCAAAATTCCAACTGGAACAGGGGAAGTGCTTTTCTGGCCCCGCCCTCTGAGGGAAAACTATTGGCTAGAGGAAAAGAACCACTTTTGTTGGGGATGGGGCTGTTGGAAGTTGCTCATGCCTCCATGGGTGTTCCCACACCCATTCCCAAATAGCAGTAATTGGACTTGGGGAGCTATTGATAGTATTGTATGTAAAGGGTGTGAACTCAGGAGGGATGTAAGCTGATGGGCCCAGGGGTATTGGAGGGGCCTAGTATGGAGTGGATAAGATCAAAATGCATTGAATATGTGTGTGAATTTTTCAAAATATAAAATATTATGGAAAGAGCAAGATAATTTTATTCTTCAACAAGCATGGACTTAACTCTGAGCTTCTGATTCAGCCCCTCTGAGCCTAACCTGTGCTCTGACAGTAGTGGGGAGACTTTTTGGGTCTTTAGGAAAATCACTCACCATGTAGCTCTTGACACTCGATCTGCCTTCTAGGAGTTGATCTAATGCTGGGTAACCATTGCTGACCGCTTCTACTAGTCCTCTCTGTCACTGCTGTGACAAAATGTTTGATGCAAGCAACTTAAGGAAAAAAAGGGGTTCGTTTGGGGCTTGAAGATATGACCCATTCTGGCTGCAGCAGAAGCGTACAGTGGTAGGTCACATTGCACTTGCAGTCAGGAAGCAGAGAGAAATGAATGCTGCTTCTCAGCCTGCTTTCTCCTTGTCAGTTAGCCCAAGACCCCAGTGTATAGAACTATCTGTCCTCACTTAGGGTATGTCTTCACTGACTAGTTGACCCAATCTAGAAAAATCCTAATAAAACACACGCACTCAGAGATTTATTTCCTTGGAGATTCTAGATCCTGTGAACTTGATAATCAACATTTACCATAAAAATGTTACTCTCAGAAAACAGGAAATAAGGCAGACGGAGGTTTGGGGGGTTGGGTTTCCCAACCGCACAAGCATAATGATGTGTTCATTCATCTTCCCTGTTTTAGAACACTTGTCCAAAGTGTTTCAGCCATCACAGCCATACATACCCACACTGCCTACCAGGCACCCACATGGCTGTAGCTCTGCTCCGTGAGTGGGAACAGACTTCTCAGTGAGAATCACTGAGTTTTGATGTTATCAATACTATTCATCCCCCACCCCCACCCCTGCTCTCCACTCCTGCCAGGCTTTCAGTAAAACACTAAATTTCAAAAGTGACTCATGAGCCTCAAAACTGACACATCAAAGATTACCATGAGGAATTCCTTTTATCCGGGTCTTCTTCCTCTGCAAGGCTGTGTGTTAACTACAGCAGTGGGGGGGTCTGCTGCTGCTGCTTGTGGCCCAGATGTCCCAAAGTCAGTCATCTTTTCCCCATTCTTCCTTGAGGTTGTCGGGCACTGCTGTTACCTGATGGGTAGGAAAAGCTTCACAAGTCCCTCAGTGAGCCACACTTTCATAGTCACATAGATACTAAACTACTGAAAACCATAGTCCATGCAGTGTTATTGTTCACATTAAGATAGGTCTGTCCACCTCAATTAACCTAAACTAGATTACCCCTTACAGACGTGACCAGAAATTTCATGTTCAGTCTAAACCCTATTAAATCAATAATTCAATTCTGTTGCATCATTAGGAAGGGCTGAGTTTGCTTTTTGACATTGGAAATCTCTCTCTTTTTTTTTTTTTTTGAAACAGGGCTTCAGGTAGCCCAGGCTGCCCTTCCTGTAAAGGATGACCTTGAATTCCTAATCATCCTGCTTCTACATCCTGAATACTTGGATTACAGGTGTGCTACACTAAGCCTGGTTTATGTGGTGGTAGGGATTGAACCCAGGACTTTGATGCATGCCCGGCCAGTATTCTACCATCTGAGCTATATGACAGCCCTGGAAGGCCCCTTTCTGCTTTACAATCCAGTCTGCATTCCTTCCCCCTCGGGATAAAGCTGTCCTGGGTAAGCAGCCAGTGCTACCTTGTTCACACTCTCTCACTGCTCCTTGTGTGACTCCTGCTCTCTCTCCAGAGAAGAAGTGCGGACAATGAAACTATGCTACTGTTAGCTGTTATATCCCAGCCCTTCAGGTATAGAACTTCATTAATATCTCAGATTTGCAAATGTTCCCTTTTGACATGTAGAATGGAATTAGCTGCAGCTATACAGAAGGTATAATTAAGTTTACATATTATTTCTACAACCAAATATGAAAAGGGTTTCAATTTTATTCATAATTACTAACTTCGGGCTTTAACAAAATATGTGTATTAAGTGGGAATATTGCCCCATTTTTATAACCTCTTCTGATGTTAATAAAATAACAATAAAATACCACCCACACAGATGATAGGCTGATAGGCCTCACTCGATCACTTAGAAGCATAATTAGCAAATTAAAGATTTGCCCTCACATTTACACTTATATTTCTGAGGTTTTATTTTCATTTAAGTTAAGCCTGTGGCCTAGATCACAGTAATTACAGCATGGGACTAAGTAAATAGAAGTGTGTCTGTCTTTCACAATTAAGGCTTAATTTCACTTCCTACTTTCCCACATGGCAGCTAGACTCTGTTGATATTTTGATTTGGTTTATAACGTTTATTTTTTCCCCCCTTCTGGCACAGTTTTCTGTCTTCTTCAAACAGAAATGCAAATGTGCAGAGACTGTGTGATTTTTGTCCCCAGTAAACATTACTGTTTGCTGGTAGCATGCACAATGGAATAGCAATGCTTTCAGCTTACAGAGAACTATAACCTTTCTCAATACCTCAGAGAACATTCTTCGAGGTAAGGTTATGGGATTGAATCTGGTATGTCTGTATTTGTCTGTAGTGGCAGAATATAAGCATCGGTTTCAGTGGCTACTACTCCAAGAAATGGGCATTCCAAAATGAGGAGGAGACCCTTTTAGAAGTGTTCCCTGAACTTAAAGATGGCTGGCAATTTTTAGGACACTGAAACCTATGCTGGCTGAAATGTTTTGCTAGCTCTCACACTGCATGCCCACCGGCCAGGCTCCTTTTGGCCCTGGGTGATCACTCTATGCCCTGGCCCCACGCAGGTGTCCCAGCATCAATTTGTGTGCCTCCTTCATCACTGTCACAGCAGCCCACAGAAGTAGCAATTACAACTGGACAATTGTCATCAATTGCTCCTATGATTGGGAAAGCTGAGGGTGAATGAGATTCAGGCCTGAAAATGAAACCGATTTGGTAGAGTAGCATGCATGAAGTCCTGGGTTTGAGCTCCAGTACTTCGTAAACCAGGTGTCAGGACACTTGCCTACATTCTCGGCACTCTAAAGGTGATATGTAGCTATGTAACAAATTTTAAACCAGCCTAAGCTACATGAAACACACACACACACACAGAGACCAACAGAACATCTAGAACCTTCTATCACTACTACAAATGGTTCATCTCCTGTGCCACTTACTTCTCTCTTACTAAGACAAGATATTTAATGGAAACAACTTAGGGATGAGAGATTATTTGGATGATGGTTTCGAAGGAACTTCCATTCATCATAGTGGGAGAGTCATGGCAGAACAGCTCTGGGTCGATGGGAGAGCGTAGAAGAGGCAATTCACACTGTGGCCCAGAGCCAGGAAGGAGGAAAGGAGGCCAAATGTAAGCTACACTATAACCTCAGAGACCTGCCTCAATCACCCACCCGCCTCAACCAACCAGATTCCTACAGGCTGACCCACAAACCCTAGAAATGACACCACCATCTGTAGACAAAATGTTCAAACACACGAGTCTGATTTACAGCGCTTTTCACCTCAGTCACAAGAGCCCTCATCTTTTGTAAACTTTCTAACTCACACCCTGGAAAGTGCCATCATACAAAGTTCTGAGTCTACCTCACCATGGAAGCACTCTCATCCCTTTTTGATTCTAATTGGTCCTAGACAGTGAGCTGATATTAAGGCAATTAGATTACCTCAATTATTATTTTATGCTATATTCCATAAAAATTATATATTAATAATTTAGAGATATGCCTTAGGGAAGTTTTATAATTGGTACATATTTGTTTTGCTTTGCTTTTATGTGTGTGTGTGTGAGAGAGAGAGAAAGAGAGAGAGAGAGAGAGAGAGAAAAGGAGAGAGATTGTGTTAGTGTGGTGTATAGGTGGAATGCACTTACATTTTTGAACACCTGTGAAGGCCAAAGGCTGGCAACTAATGACTTCCTCTATTACTCTCCCCACTCCATTTTAAGGTCAGGTCTCTCACAGAATCTGAAGTTTATCTATGTGGCTAAACTTGCTAACCAATAAACTCCAGTGATATCCTGACTCATGCCTCTTTCCCAGTCATCCTGGGAGCACTGGTCATCATACTTGCATATCAGGTAATTTATGAACTGAGTTGTGTCCCCAGGTATAGTTGGTACAATTTTAAATCCTAAAACCACATATTGTATACCAAACACTTTACAAAGGGATTTTGAGCTATGTTGAAGTCAGTCTTGGGCTTCAGAACACTGCTGAATTGTGTACAGTGAAGTACAGGTCACAGGTGCTTTGTAGAGAGAATAGCTTGTGTAGTGTATGGATGCCTCACCTGTCAATTAAAACAAGCTATGGCCTAGCCAGGCATGGTGGCGCACACCTTTAATCCCAGCACTCGGGAGGCAGAGGCAGGCGGATATCTGAGTCCGAGGCCAGCTTGGTCTACAGAGTGAGTTCCAGGACAGCCAGGACTACACAGAGAAACTCTGTCTCGAAAAACCAAAAAAAAAAAAAAAAAAAAAAAAAAAAGCTATGGCCTATAGGAAAGGGTAGAATATAAGGTGGCATATCCAATAGGCAGAAAGGATTCTGGGACAGAGCTAGGCTCAGGAGATGTTCCCGGGCAAGATGTGAGGAGGACAGACACATGGCACCTGAGCAGAGGTAAGCTATCACATGGTACCTGAGCAGAGGTAAGCCATCACATGGCACCTGAGCAGAGGTAAGCCATCACATGGCACCTGAGTAGAGGTAAGCCATCACATGGCAGAACCCAGGATAAATGAGTTATATTAAGTTATTAGCCAGTCAAGGAAAAAAACATAGCTATATGGCCTAGGTATTGGTAGAAATATTTTGAATCTGAGTCATTATTCCAGAGTGTGGGGCTGGAAGGAAAAACACACATGTTAACAGTGCTTTGTGCCAGTCACCTTGAGAATACACATATGGCCCCTTCCATCGTGTATCTTAAAGCTAACAAACTCCTCTTCTTTAGGAAGTCTGATTAACATGTGTTATAGCTACTATTTGTCAACCTGGCAGAATCTAGAGTTATCTAGGAAACAAATCTCCCAGAAATGCCTGGGAGAGATTTCTCAGAATCGGGCAACTGATGTGGGAAGTCCTTAGACATAGATACCTCCATGATCTTGGAGATGTGGAATTGTACAAGTTTGGTCTCAAAAACTCCAGAGATAGTTCTCTGGGATTAGAACCTGTTTGGGGACCTTCCCCGCCAGATCTTTGGAAAGACAATAATGGCTCTATATACATGGGACACCACTTACCTTACAACAGGTGGGCAGCACAATTCCACTGGCTAGGGTCCTGCAGGGAACAAAAGGGAGACCATGAACTGAGTACCAGCATCCATCTCCCTCTGGTGCTGATACAGCATCCGCAGCCATGTCCAGCTGCCATGACTTCTCTGGCATGATGGGCACCCTGGCTAATAGTTCCTGTGTGAAGTCTCTTCCATGGCTAAAGTTTTTAGACATGGAAGCCTCCATGATGTTGAAGCCACCTAAAACTGAGTCTAGTCTCAAGCCGGTGTCCACTTGAATCCAGAGACAGTGTTCTAGGATTACAACTTGTTTCTGGAGCAAAAGCAATCCCCACCAAACCTTTGGAAAGATGGGGGCTGGGCGAAGCGAGCTCTACACCTGTCATACTAGTTACTCAGAAACCGAGGCAGGAGGGACACATGGGAAACCTGAGGCAAAACAAAAATTAAAATGGAGTAGAGGGGCGGGTCAGTGGTAGAGGTCTTTGTTTAGCATGTGTAAGTCTCTAGGCTAGAGTCCAGGAAAGGGAGATAGAAAGGAAAACAAGAGGAGAAGCCAAAGAGCTACCTCCATGCCTTCTGGGTGGTTTCCTACATTCACCCTGCACCAGTTGTTACCAAACATTTTATTATTATTATTTTTAAACTTTAATATTGCATTTATTTAGTTAGTTAGTTTGGGAGTGTACATACTAGTCAATCACATGGAAGTCAGAGAAGAGTGTGTTAGAATCGGTTGTCTCCTTGTACCATGTGTACGCAGGATTTAACTTGGATTGTGAGACTTGGCAGCAGTCACCTTTACCTGTGGAATCATCCTGCAGCCCCATAATCCCCACTCTCTTGCTCTTTTCTGAATGAAATATGGCTCTAGCTTCTAACATCAGAGAGTAGCATGGGCAACCCCTACAAAGAAGCCCTATATTTTTCCCCCAGATAATTTTTATAACTGCTATAATCCACCATCCCTGACTCTTCACACTCTTACCTCAAAGTGTTCCATCTAAATTATTTATTATTACCTCATTAACATTTATTGGGCCATATAAAATATGGAAGAAGACTGGCACCCACTGTACAACTTTTTGGCTTTTGATTCAAATATTTAGATTCTAAACACAATGTTTTGGGCAGGTTAATACCGTATTTAAAAATAGAACATTTACAGGAAATATCAGGTATTTATTTTCTGATCAATGTAAGAAGTAATCTGCCCCAGACAAAGCCTGAAACTTGGCAAGCAAGACCCTGTCCCTCTACCGGCATATGAGGAAGGCACACAGTGTTTTGTTCCTTCTTCACAACAACTGTGTGTGTCCGTACATGTGACTATAACCCATTTGCTTTCTGTGGCTGTGATAATCACCATGATCAAAAGCCCCTGGATGGAGGAAAGGATTATTTGGCTTATAAGGTCAGTCCACAACACTGAGGAAAGCCAAATCAGGAACTACAGCAGAGACCAAGGAAGTATATTGCTTAAATGGCTTGCTTCCCAGGTTTGCCTAGCTAAACATTTTGGTACATCTCAGGCCCACCTGCATAGGGATAGGGACCTCAGTGAGCTGGTGTCCCCTTTAATCAAGTCGTAAATAAGAAAATGTTCCACAGATATGACTATAGGCCAGTTTGGTGGAGGCAATTCTATTGAGGTGACTCTAATTTTTTCAAACTGAGAAAAACTAACCTTCACCCGGAAACATAAAATTGAAGAAGAATGAGTGTGTCTGGGCAGGTGGCTGGCACTTAGTGGTGGAGTACTTGTTGAGAATATATGAGGCTCTAGGTTCAATCCCCACTGGCATCCAAAAGGGTGGGAAACGAACACACAGTGAGAGGAAATTCTTAGATGCTGATTCAGCCAAACACCCTCACAAAGTGAGTGGATTAAGAAATGAAGACTGTGGGTGCTCCTTTCACCTATGCGTTCTATGACCCCTCCACAGATATTCTAGGAGGACTCACATTCCGTCTTCCAGGAAGGCATCGAAGTACTCTGGTCATTGGTATCTTACTGTTTACAAGTGTTTTCAATACAAACTCTACTTGTGGAGATCCCAAAGGTATCACAGGATTACTGAAAGTATACACAGTCAGCTTCAATTGTCCTTCCCCAAGGCAACATCTGCAGCTCATTAAGGATGGAGTACTTGAGTAATATAGAGAGAATGTGAAAATTGTGGAAGAAAGCATTAGAGCCACCTCTCCAGAGCTGGCTTAACTTTGTTTGGCCTGAAATCTCAGCCAGCAAAACACAGAAAATCTGACAAAGGCAGCTTTTTGAATGCTTGCTGTATAACTTCTAGTGAGTAGCTAGCCCATTGCTGGAAATAATTCAGAAGGCAAGCTCTTTCCAGCTTGTTCCTCAACTAATTTAGGAGCCTGTTTGCTGCACCAACTGTGGGATAAAAAGAAAGATGGCTGGTTGCTTCGCACCTAATCTAGAATTCCATTATTATAAGCCAGTTATCCAATTGAAAAAGAAATCATCTAATCTCTCAGCCTATTGATGAAGTAATGAACTCTCACTGCTCCGTAATAAATATTGCATGTGTCAATTGGATTAAAAGAGAGTTTGGAGTTTCTCCCTGTGGCACCTGGCACAGTACATCAGGCTGCAGACTTTGTCTTGTTTTTGCTGTAGCAAAGATGGAATGTTGTCCTCCAAAGGCCAAATGTCTTTAATTGGCTTGTAAGAACACACCCACAATAATGGCAAATGTCTCCAATAGTGGGGGCTTTTAAAGATAATATGACACTTTGCATGGCAAAATGCTAGTAAAATTTAGAGGATTTCTATAACTGGCTGGTTACATGGTTAACAGTCTATGGCTTTTACTGTATCTTTTGCCATGAATGCAAAACCCTTCTTTCATATCCACAGGGTTAGTTTTGTTGTTCTGTCTTGTTATTTGCTTGTTTGTTTTTAATCTATGTCTATTTATGTATGCTGTGGTATGTGGGGATGGGAGACACACATGCCACAAAACCTGTGAAGGTCACACCTTGTTTAAGACAGGGCCTCTTTTTCACTACTGTATAACCAGGCTGGCTGCCCAAAACTCCCATGGACTCCTGCCTCTACTTCTTATTTGTTGTTGAAGCCCCAGGATTACACACACATGCTGCCATATTCATCTTTGCATGGGTTCTGGACAGATCCATAGCACTTTACCCACTGAGCCAGTACCCCAACCAGTTAAGTATTTTTTAAGTGACATAGTGGTTAATTTCATTAATTAATTGCACCCTTCCTTTCTGAATCAGCTCATATTTGACCTCAGGAGAGGATAAGACATCCTGATGAAGGCTAAGATGTATCATTTCCTAAATCAGCAATCTGTCCTTTTTACTATAGTACTCTGTCTGACTAGACTACTAGGTTATTGTGAATATCAGTACCCATTTCATCCAGTTAATTCCTTTGCAAGTGTACTTCATCTGGAATTTGGCCTGGTAAAAGATATGATGACACTCTTAACCCTTATCTATTTAAATAATGTGCCTACCTTTTTCTCCACACAGCAAAAGATCTGTGAAAAAAAAAAAATGTCCCACATAAGGTCAATCTGAAGTTCACTTCAGAAAGGCTCCATGTTGTATCTCTGCCTTCCCTGTCTAGACTAGAGTTTGAATTATTGCTGCTGACTCTCCAAGCAGAATACTGCACAATTTATTTCCATCCCTTCCTGGATGAATATTAGCTTCATTTCCCCAAACTATCCAGGTCTAAAGACCCACTTCAAACCCAAAACAAAATCCAAATAGACTTCTTCAATAAGAGAAAAGAAGGTCAGGTTGTTTAAATGTTTTGCAGAAACATTAATGCTTTCTAGGGAAAGCATATATAGAATATGTTAAGGAAAATTAAGAAGTTGATCAGTGTCAATGTTATTGTCATGGTTCAATTAAGAGTCCAGCACTCTGATCCAAACCCCCTGACTCACTAGCTTGAGGAACGTAGACAAATTATAATCCATCCCTTCCTAAGACTCAATTTTCTCATCTGTGAAATGATGGGGTTGGCTTGCTCCCAAAGGTCCAATTAAACTCTAACGGGTTGAGGCTGTGACTCTATAAAACATAGAGATGACTAAAATTGGAAAAGGAGGCAGATGGTATATTGGACTCAAGAGCTCTGGCCAGGATAAGCTCTGACTGCTTCCTGAGAGTAATGAGTCAAAATGTGGAAAGAAGAGCGACTTTGTTTAAGAAGATGCGAGCATATTAACAACAAACAAATGTGAGAAGACCAGAGAAGGAACTGAAGCAGGTCAGAGAATAGCAGAGTCTACTTCCAAAGTCCAGAAAGCAAGTGCCCAATGAGACCTACATGTGTAAGAATAACAAGACAATTGTTAAACATTAGTGAACACATTACTGTGAATAGAAAAGGAAAGAGAATGCCAGTACAGACCTGGCCATCACATTCCCATACAGCCATGCTCTTTAAAAGCCATACTGTATGGATCATGATAAACTCACTTAGAAAATCAAAATTCTTTGTCAGTCTCTATGATCTGACCATGCTAGAAAGCTCTGGCATTATAAGTGTTTGGTAGGGAAAGAATCCCTTTTGAACTATTCTATGAAGATTCTCTGCAGAATTGTAAAGAGGCAGAGAGGGGAAGGCATGGTCAGGAAAACAGTATTCTCAGTGACCCTAGTCTGAAGTGTCTAGAGAAACAAATAAACAACTCAACAGGTAAAGGCGCTTTCCACTGAGACTGAACACTTGTGTTTAGACCCCAGGACCTACAACTTAGAAAGAGGTCCTCTGACCCAACCAAATACCACTGGGGAAAAAAAAATAAAAGGCATGATATTCTGCTATACTCATAGATCAGCGCCTAGCCAAATTGTCTTCAGAAAGGAATGGTTCAGAAACTAAGGGAGCAAACAGATGCTGAGACCCACAGTCACACACTATACAAAGTCAGAGGAACTTCAAAGAAGAGGCAGGAAGGATACTAGGAACCAGAGGAGCTAAGGAAATCTCAAAAACATGACCCACACTGCCACAGACTGACCTCAGTCAGCCCCTTCATTTATGGGAGAATCAAAGTACCATGGTGGGCAGGGAGTCAGCAAAATGTGACAAACAATTACAGACACAAGGGAGTGTTGTATCTGAATGTAATGTCTCAAAGTGAGCATCAGACTTATATTACAGAAGGAGACAAGGAAGTTAAGTGATACATTAAGGTCATCTAAGGTACATTGAAGTTATCTGATGCAAAATGACTTTTACAACAAAACAGAGGAATGCATACATAAAAGCTAATAGGAACCAACTGGGATCAAAAGCAGCCCCACCTAATCTTAGAATCTAATCAGCTTAATCTTAGAAGCCAGGGGCAAGGGCTTCAGGACCTTGCTATAGTTCCAATTCTAGTCTATTGTATAGTCCACCTTCCCCTTAGCCCATTTTAAATTCCTGTGTATGGGAGTGACTCAGCTGATGTACTAAGTATTTACTCTAGTTCCTTCTTAGACCACAACCTTCCTTCTTCCTAGGTCATTGTAAATTCCTATGTGTAGGAGTGACTCTGCTATTGTTCTAAGTATACATGTAGCCTAGCCCTGAGATTACTAGCTCTATTCTAGTAAATTGTGATGCCTGTTTTCTTTCACTGTCTCTCTTACAATACTAGAGGTAATTCTGAATGTTACTGAATAGGTAACATTTTTACTGAATTCCAAGCCCAGGGTTGGCTCAACAATTTCCTAGAATATTAGAACACTAGTGAAGGCTAATCTAACTTAGCTATATGTCAAAAATCAATCCTTAGAGGCACTTATAATAAAACAATATTGAAGGAAAGCACACAGATCCGTTCACCAACTAAAGCAAGAGCAGATTGGAACATTTGTTTTATAGGATGCCACGGTTCCAGGAGACTAAGTTTCTGTGAATTTTTTTGCCTCAGGACTGCATCCAAGCTTTTGGGCCTGTCACACGAGTCACTACTAGAGTGGGTGTGGCACCACAGAATCAACTAAGTAGGGCACATAGGGGCTCACAGAAATTGAAGTGACAGTCTC
The DNA here is from genome assembly GCA_902729485.2 of Mus minutoides. Taxonomy (NCBI): domain Eukaryota; kingdom Metazoa; phylum Chordata; class Mammalia; order Rodentia; family Muridae; genus Mus; species Mus minutoides. The sequence continues at coordinate 141,992 of LR751693.1, forward strand.
CAACCCTATATGTGTCTGAGCTAGATAACATACATTATGGTTATATATCTTGCTGTTCTTGTGGTACTCCTAACAGTGGGGGCTTATGGGGGAGTATCTCTGATGATTTTTGCCTGAACCTGTGATCTTTATCCTCTGCTCATTGTGGATCTGGGGGAGAGAGGAATGTGTCAGGGCTGGGGCAAGCAGAGGTAGGAGGAACTGTGGTTGGGATATACCATACGTAAAGAGTAAAATAAAAGTAAAAACAAAAATTTTTAAAAAGGTCCTCTTATTACCACATAAGGACCCTGGCAATCACATGCTACACATACACACACACACACACACACACACAGAGAGAGAGAGAGAGAGAGAGAGAGAGAGAGAGAGAGAAATAATGTGGAGAACAACAGAAGAAGATACCCAATGTATCATGTGAAATCAGAGGCCAGAGCTTCTACCTGAGTACCCATGAGCAAAGCTTATTGTTGTGTATATGTATGCACATATACACAACACATATACACATATACACATATACACAAAAAGAAACAGCAAAGTGACCTCTGTGACATGAACAGACAACTCCAATATTGGCTACTTTATTGGGTTCTTATATCTATCACCCTTCTCCACCCCAATCCCTTCCAACCCCCAACGTTAGTTAGGAAGGAGAGAAAGATGGTTGGAGGGAAAAGGAGGCAAAGATCCCTTTAGTCTACTTCCTAATGATTAAGGATGTTGGGTTCCTTGGAGCAAGCCCAGTCTTCATCATCAGGATAGCTAATTTCTTCTTGTCTCTTTTCTCATGAACACTTAACAAACTATAGAAACAGGAAATACTAGCAACAGAAGAGGTAGAAAGAGCCTTCCCTCTCAGAGCTCTGGCACTTTTATAGCCTCTCGCAGTCTCCAGAATTTTAAAAGTAATCCATCTGCAGCTTGCAGAATCACACCCCTGCCAGAGCATGAGGCCAATCATAGTCTGCTAATGTGAACAACCTGAAGCAACCTCATATTGCACACCTGGGATTAAAACAAAACATATTCACATAACATTTCTATATTTTTAAAGAAACCAAAATTTTTTACTATACAGTAAGGTTTGAACCTATAGCTTAAGGACTCAGAACAGCATCTGTAGTTATGGGGAAATGGGCAGTGGTGAGTTGGGAAGGGGAGAGACACTGTTTGAAGCATAGCTTTCTAACTTCAACTTCTCTTGACCCAGCAGTCATAGGATGTGAGTGTCTAAACAAAGGAGCAGCATTTAGTGTCTTCTCCAAAGGTACCATGAGTTAATACTATAGTACATTTTAAACCCACATGATAAGCTGAGTATAGTGGCATATGAATGTAATGCTAACATTCACAATTGTGAGGCAGGAGGACTGCAAGTAAGACATGAGCCTGAAACCCACAGTGAGACCTTTTCTCAAAAGAAAATAGAAGAAAATTCATAAAACATGTAATTTTTTAGAGTGAAAATTTGTAGAGTGAAACTATATTGAAGTAAATATACATTTTTATTCCTTTTTCAAAATTCACAAAACAAGGATAAAACTCTAACGTGATCCATTTGGTTGAATTTTTTTTACTTTGGTTAAAAAGGATCTATCAATGTGAGTCTTTAAAACACTTTTAACCCATACTCTGATGCATAATGTGGACTTTGAAGCTATTTTCTTTACATACACTAGCGGACTTCTAGGAGGTGTCAAGAAAGATATCTTTATAAGGAAAGAATTATCTTTGTCTTAGTCAGGGTTTCTATTCCTGCACTAACATCATGACCAAGAAGCAAGTTGGGAAGGAAAGGGTTTATTCAGCTTACATTTCCACATTGCTATTCATCACTGAAGGAAGTCAGGACTGGAACTCAAGCAGGTCAGGAAGCAGGAGCTGATGCAGAAGCCATGGAGGGATGTTTCTTACTGGCTTGCTCAGCCTGCTCTCTTATAGAACCCAAGGCTACCAGCCCA
>LR752538.1:0-36077 GCA_902729485.2 Mus minutoides
AAAAAAAAAAAAAGAAAGGAAGATTGAGATATAATATAATATAATTGTGTGTTCTTTTTAGTTTTAAAACAAGAATACTTACACACCATAGGAATATAAATATGATACAAAGTTTGATATTTATTTCACTTTCCATGGTGCTTCTTTTAGCATCTCTGCATTTCCAGGTGTCATAACTGCTGACCTTATGTCCTACACAGCAGGGATCTTTTGTTATCTTAATGGGTGAATTCTGGTTCTTTTTAATGAAGAGCATTTGAATGAGACAAACATAATTATAAAAATGTTCTCTTTATACATGTCTACATCCTGGTTTCCTCTATTTAATTTGCAATGGAAGCTTTTATGCTTATCCTAGAGAGTGAAAATCAAATTTCTGCAAAAACTGTGAAGTCTGGGTTAGATTTATTCTGAAGACTCTTTTCCTTCTTCCCAGTTCAGCAGCCAGGCCTCCCATACATTCCATAGGCTACCATCCAATAAAATAAAGCTAGCAGGGTTTCTTTCTCGAAGTCTAAACTATAGCAGACTCTTACCAGTAGACTGACAACTAAAAGTTACTGTGGGAAGATGCTTTCTAAAAATTAGTTTTCAGTAATATCCACACACCCTCAGCAGCTATGACTATTTCTTTTCCTTTACTTATTGCTCTTGTAGGTGTTATTATTTTCTAATTCCTATCACCAACATAATTGTCAATTACTTTAAAAAAATACTTGGAGTGCATGCTTGAGAACATGCACAGGAGGAATAACCTACCTGGCCAAAAACAAAAACAACAACAACAACAAAAAACCAACAAGGACAACAAAAAACATATTATTACAAGGGATTAAAAATAGTCATTGTGGGTAAGGTCATAACCTTGAACATGTGTTTAAAATATTAAGAAGGGAATTAGAAAACATTTAATGACTCTTGAAGTGAATTAGAGATAGTGTTTTATCAATGTAGAAGATAGGTCAGAATGCCACAATGTTGTATTTTTCTATCTGAGAAGTTTATGTTTTATTCTGAACTGGATCATTGTTCTTCTTCTCATCCTCTTTTTACTCGGGGTGAACTGCTGGGAACAATGTAAATCAGAGACTGTGAATAAGTGCTTTGGGCACTTCCCATGATGAGCAATCTATTGTTGCTTTTATGTACACTCTTGTGCAATGACAAAGTGTGATAAAAATACAGCTGTGTTCCAAGAANTTTATGTTTTATTCTGAACTGGATCATTGTTCTTCTTCTCATCCTCTTTTTACTCGGGGTGAACTGCTGGGAACAATGTAAATCAGAGACTGTGAATAAGTGCTTTGGGCACTTCCCATGATGAGCAATCTATTGTTGCTTTTATGTACACTCTTGTGCAATGACAAAGTGTGATAAAAATACAGCTGTGTTCCAAGAATATCATGTTATGAGTGAAGTCATTTATGTTATCAGCACATTTTGTCTAAGTTGACAACACCTTAGAAATGGTATATACTAGAATACTTTCTTATAACTTGGATTGAGAATTTTTTCATTCATATTTGTATTTTGTTTTGTAAAATCATATCAAACTAATGTTTTCCAATGAAATGCTGAAATCTCAGGTAGACTTTCAGAAGAAGAAATCTACTGTACTGTATCTTTAATCCAGCTACCTCTTCTCTAGGAATTCCAAAGGAAGAGTATAATGCTGATATTAAATGGTAGTTAATATATAGGGTGTGCTTCCTGTGACTTTTACATATGTTCAACCTTTCAACAAACCTATGGAATTGTTCACCTATGCTTATCATAATATACTTCATATACTGAGCAGAGTTTTCTAGAAGCTCAGCATCTGTCACACCATGAGCACCATCCCAACTTTTTCAGGGTAACACTTTCATTTTATAGAAAAGCAAAGTGAGAATCATAGATGCTAAATTAAAAAATTAATAATTATGTGTTCAAAATATTTGTAAGTTGCTAATGGAAAGAGATTAGTGTGTAAATTTATCTGACTTCAAATTCTGAGTCCTGTGATATCCTGATACATTTCAGAAGTTATTCATAAAATGTTTTGTAAGTTTTTTTTTTACTTCTGTAGAGTTCATGGGTTTTATTAGCCTTTTCAGGCTAATATGCTAATATTTAATATGCTAAGCTAATCTCTCAGCTCTTCATTTTCTGTTTTGAACAATTGGTGCTATAGGTCAAATTGCATTTTACAATATTAGTCCTGTGCGCTTATGAATCAAACAAATTACTTCCTTCCATTTCCAGGCAAAAATATATCAGTTCATGTCTGTGTTGGATAAAACACAGAGCTTCCCATCGTCCATTATTTCATCTTTTATGAGTGTGGCTGATAACCTAGTTTCTTCTGTGATAGATTTTTGGAATTCATAAAATAATACAAAGAATGTTTTAAGTAAACAATAATAATTTTTGATAATCAAGGATCCAGAGTTATGAAATATAATGATAGCACATTGTGTCCTACAGCACACTATGTCTGTGCCTTCACCTAGGTGCTGGTGGATCCTGAACACCTTAGAAATGTCATTCTAAACATTGACTCTATTTTTCTTAGCCCTCTCTTTTATGTGCCTTATATTCCCTTTAAATCATTTTTTTTACAACTTTATGTGTTGAGTGTCTTGTCTTTACTGCATGTCAGTTACCCACAAAAGCCAGAACTGTGCATTGAATCCCCTGGAACTGAAGTTATAGAAGGTTGTGAGCCACATGGTTGCTGGAAAACAGATCCTCTGGAAGAGCATCCAGTGTTATTAACCACTGAACACTCTCCCTAGACATCTTTTATACTTATAATTATATAGTTTAGTTTGGGGGCCTACTCTAATCCAGTATGGTCTCATTTTAATTTAGTTACATCTGATAGTTATAATACGCAAAGTAAGTTTCTGTGATGTTTGGTGGACATGAAATTTAGAAGAAACTATCATACTTTTCGAATATCCCCAGCAGCTCCATTGATAACCAGCTATTTTCTTATTCCTTCAGTAAATTCAGCCAAATTTACAGGTTAAATATATCTTTAATTTAAAGTATTACTCAAGGATAATTACCTTATATTAGGTTGTAAGTTCTTGTTGGATTTCTAATACAATCCCTTTATATTGAGGGCATCTACTAGTATCTAGGGCACGCCCTCTTCCTCAGCCATGGCTTAGACATCATCTCTAAATCTTTTTGTTGTCCTTTTTCTTTCCAAACAGTGCTATGAGTTTATCAGCACTGATTAGCTCTTGGACATTCTGACTCAGTGAATCTATCCTTCCCTAGTACTCACTGACTGTATACTGCCTCTGAACAATAGCTTAATGAAGCTTTGTTGGGACCTTACATTTCAAAGTCTGCCTTAAATCTCCAGTCTGTCAATCTTCAAGTGCTTTCCCTTCTTTAGTATGCCTTTCATTTGTAGTATACTTTGCAATTCTCATTCTTCCTTCGGTACACTAACTAGCCTACTTATTCATTTACTGATGTACTTACATTTCAATTCCAGAATCTATGAGCAATGAATGAGAAAAATATCTGTTTTAAATGTACTTAAGAGACTCTTAAGCATAAATTTAATTATTTAATATAATAATATTAAAGCCACCATGAAATCATGAGGATCAAATATAATGAAATATCAGCATCTCCTGTCTATTTCATTTCTATGTTCCTTTTAACTCTGGTTAATCTTCTCTTGTGGTGAGGGGGGGAGAGTAAAATTGTTTTGTAGAGTTTCTGTATTTACAGAGGAAAGAAATGTTTCTATTTATGTAACTATCTATTTAGTAAAAAATTGTATTTAGGAATTCAAATATCTATACCAAGACTTCCAGAAATATTTGTATATTTGTAAATATTTAGAAAATTATAAGAATATATTAATAAAATGCAACTACTATGTGAGTTCCTCATATTTTTTTATGAGTCTGCTCAATTATGGCTCCTAATGTTGCATAGAATAAATAAGTAACCTTATAAATATGTTGTTTTCTATTTTATATTAAGTGCTATTGAATAATAAGAGATGATGGGTAATAACAAATTTTGCAGGCAAATGGATGGAACTAGAAAATATCATCCTGAGTGAGGTAACCCAGACCCAAAAGAACATACATGGTGTACATGTATTACCTGATAAGTGTATGTTAGCCCAAAAGCTCAGAATACCCAGGATAAAACTTACAGACCATAAGAAACTTAACAAGAATGAAGGCCAAACTGTGGATGCTTCAATCCCACTTAGAAAGGGGAACAAAATAATCACAAAAAGAAGAGGGAGGTAGGGAGGCACCTGGGTGGGACAGGGGAGGGGAGAAAAAGGCAGGATTAAGCATGAAAGAGATAGAAGAGAAGCACAGAGGGCCAGGAGAATGAATAGAAATATGTAGCAGTGGGAAGTAGGAACAGGGAGAGACGCTAGAAAGTCCCAGACACCAGGGATGCAAGAGGCTCCCAGGACCAAATGGAGATGACATTCGCAGAAATACTCACAGATGAACCTGAAGACACCACCTCCAGTAGATAAACATGGCCCCCAATGGAGGGATGAAGCCATCCACCCACCTCAAAATCTTTAATCCAGACTTGTTCCTGTCTAAAGGAAATACAGGGACACAAAAAAAAAATAGAGCAAATACTGAAGGAAAGGCCACCCAGAGACCTCTCCACTTTGGGTTCCATCCCATCTGCAGATACCAAACCTCAACACTCTTTCTGATGGCAACAAGTGCTTGCACACAGGAGCTGATCTCTGAGAGGCTCTGCCATCACCTTATTAAGACTGATGCAGATCCTCACAGCCTTGCTCAGGGACCAAGCTCAAGGACCCCAATGGAAGGACTGAAAGAGCTGAAGGGGATTGCAACCCCATAGAAAGAACAACATATCAACTAACCAGATCCCTCAGAACTCCCAGGGACTAAATTATTAACCAAAGAGTACACATGAGTTGGTCAATGGCTCCTGCCACATATTTAGCAGAGGATTGCCTTATCTGTTCACCAGTGGGAGGGGAGGTACCTGGTCCTGTGTGAGCCTTGTTGCCTCAGCAAGGGGGTGCTAGAGATGTGAGTCAGGAGTAGGTGGTTGGGGGTGAGCACCTTCTTAGAGGCAAAAGGGGAGAAGGGATGGGGTAGGGGATTTGCAGAAGGAAGACTGGAAATGGGGATAACAATTTAAATGTAAATAAAATAATAAAAGAAGACACTTTCATAGTTAGATTTTCAGCTCTTTTTATCAATTTTCCTCTTTTGTAGACTTTCGGGTTGTATTGAATTTAAAGTTTTACCTGTGTTCCACTTCTCTGAAGGAAGCATGACTCCTTCAGCTTCCATAAGGAATATAGCAAGGCACACCATTTGGATTGGGTCTACAGGGAGTATCTTGCCCCCCCCCCAAAAAAAAAAACAAAACAAAAAAAACAAAAAAAAACAACCAACCAGTGATTACTTGATTACTTACCTTCTCACAGACTCAAAGATTCTTTTCCTTAGGTTTAAAATGTATTCTACCCATAAAATCTAATACTTATTTACCATCTACATTACTGTGTGATTAGATATAATAGAGAGAAAACGCCTACTCTCTATCCAATATCTTAAACTGAAAGTGGTAATGTAAGATAAATACAGCTGTCATGTAGATGTGAATTTCAGGAAGACAGTGTAAAATGGTATAAGACTGGATATTGACAGGAAAGTTCACATATATTTATTGCCAATTATTGCTCCATTTCATTCCAGACTTTCAGGCAAAGGTCAGTTAATTGAATAGTAACTTATTAATTTCAGAGAGTGGCTCTGACAAAGTGATGTGTTAGTTATCTTTTTTTTTTTTTTTTTTTTTTTTTTTTTAGCTAAAGAAAGACAGTCTAATAAGGAACCTGGTTAAAGGAGAAAATACTTAGCCATAACTTCCAAGACAATAAAAATGTTTTTATTCTCTATGAACAAGAATCAGCTTGAAATTGTATCCAATTTCTCTTCCAATTCCTACCAATAGGATAATTTGTCTTAAAAATTTGAATTTTCTTTTAAATGTGAGCGTTGCCAAAAAATCAGAAAACTCAACTTTTTTTTGTAAGAACTTGGTAAACATAAAAACTTTATTTCCTTTAAATAAATATATTTTCTTTTTGCAGTGTCACTTCAAAGATTTTGCTGGGATTCTGTGCCTGGTAAAATTTAATTGGTAAAAATTCTTTGTTCTTCAAACAAGAATTTTTAAACAATTCTTGATAGATTTTTTTTTCTTTTGTGGGATTTTTATTATCTGGATATATCGAACTTTTAAACGATTTCTATTAAAAAATTCTTTAATGCAAAGTAATTTTATGTGGTATTTTTAACACCTACTTACCTCTCAAAAAAGAACCAGGGCCATTTAAGATCATCGTTAAATGATCATCTTAAAATATGACTGACTAGTTTAGCATTGTGTCTCAGGGTTTCCTCTAAATGACTTTGGAAAAGACCTTAATTGTGCATTTTCCGCCCAACTGATCTGTGCAAATAGCACAAGACTGGCAGTGGGTATAATAAAATCATTTCCTGGTTGATTTGACTTCACTATTGATAAAGGGAAGGAAGCATAATTTTTTTTTTCTTTTTTAACCCCCCTGTCAAAGGCAGTACAATTACATTTTAACGTAATTTCTTACAAAAGCTTTTATTGCTTAGCTTTTGGAAGATAGTTTAATTTTGGACCTGAACCCTGTGAAACTGTCAGATGCCAGGTACCAAGTTTCTCAGTGAAGAGTAAAACCAGTGCTGAACTAACCTTAACCTTTCTTGCTTTCCAAAGAATAAGGCTTCTGGATCTGTTCTCTGGAGAGGCTTGAATGAAAACAGGCAGAGGTTCTCAGAATCTCTCATCTGTTTTCCAGTTCCAGCCTAGTGATAACCTTTGGTTCCTACTAGGCTTCTTCTAAAAAGACTGTCAGTTGAAAAAAAAAAAAATTCACAACAGAAACCTTCGATTCTTTTCTTACTGATACCCTAGACCTGATAAGCAGTCTGCTTTCTGAGTTGCTGGTAGCATTGTGCCTTTATGTTCACAGATTTCTGCCATGGTCACAGGGTCACAGGGTCACTTCTACTTATTAATCAAGAAGACATCTGGAGGCAGAAATGGTGAGAACAGCTTCACAGTCACAAGAGTATAGTGTAGACTAGTAATATTGGCCTAGCCTTGGCCACACATCTTGGAAACTTAGAGGCATCAAGTGCCAGAGTTCAGAAACTACTTGATCTACTTATTTTTTTTTTTTATATCCTTAAGTTTATTTCACACATGTATACACACACACACAACACACACACACACACACACACACACACACACACATTGAGAGAGGTGGGAATGAGGGGAAATTGTGAGAGGAGAGAGAGAATAAAGAAGAAAGAGTGAAGGGGAAGAGAGAGATCTTGTCCTCTAGGGATATTTTTTTTTCAGTAGAAATAATGAAGGTAGTTGTGAAATGGTACAAACTCAAGCAGAGAGACATCATAAAAATATTAAGATTTTATTTTCTCTCTCTCTTTTAAAAATGTTTCTCTACAGTCATCACAAAAGACTGTAGATTTGTAGTACATGTAAACATGGACTCCAAAATTTTTTTGTTTATAGGTAATAGAACCTGGATCTTTATTATCATACAATCCTGTGTTAATCATGGGTGGATTAAGTACACACAAAACAAGTTAATACGATAAGCTCTGTAGGACAATACTCTGAAAAATGCTGAACTTCTTTGATCTCACTGTCCCCTTTGAAAATCCCCTATCCTCTCCCCCTTCCCCCTGCTTATCAACCCATCCATTCCAGCTTTCTGGCCTTGACATTTCCCTATACTGGGACATAGAACTTTCACAGGACCAAGAGCCTCTCCTCCCATTGAGGGCCACAACCACCAAAACCAGACACTATTGTGGATGCCAACAAAAGCTTGCTGACAGGAGCCTCATATAGATATCTCCTAAGAGGTTCTGCCAATGCCTGACAAATACAGAAGTGGATACTCACAGCCATTCATTGGACTGAACACAGGGTCCCCAATGAAGGAGCTAGAGAAAGTACCCAAGGAGCTGAAGGGGTTTGCAGCCCCATAGGAGGAACAACAATATGAATTAACCAGAGAAGGAAAGAATTCAACCTCATTATACTCTAAAGACTGAGATAAAACAGATGTACCTTCTTGTTTCCTGAAATAAAATCTAAAGAAATGGTATTGTACTCAACCTTTCATATGAGAAGTTGATCACTCTAGAGAGAAGCTTGAAACAATTGAAAACTTTATTGAATTATTTCTCTGTTCTAAGCCTCCACTGAAAATACTTTAAAAAGTTGTAATCACTCACAGGCCAGATTTAAGTGTTTGAAATTCAATTATGTTTAGTGTTTTCTTATGTCATATAGTATTCTGCTTTGTCCTTAAATTTTTGCCTTTGAAGAAAGTTCGGTTGGCAATCTATTACTTTAAATGTTTCATTGAAATACATCGAGGCAATTGTTCAGCACCAACTTCTAATATTTTATGATATTGTATAACTGTCCGTGGAAAGGAACAAGTTCCTGGTCGCCATAAAGCAATAAAAACCACCTATATTACTCACCTTGTCATGTCTATTGCCACCCCATACGTAGGGTAATCAATATGGTTGGGGTTCACAGTCTCCACACACACTAATGAGGGTCTATGCACAGTCTCCTTCACTGCCATTTCTAGGACAAAATTCAGGAGCTCTCAAAATGGTACTCCATGTCTCAAGTGACCCAGACACTGACTGTGGAGATATCAACCTCTCTCAAAAATGGATACATTGCTTTCTGCTTTGATTTTTCTTAAGATATGCTTCTTTGAATGTCTGAACCATCTTCTCTCCAGGCTATCAAATCTGCTGCCACATCTGCTGGACACACATCCAACAAAACTTTGATTTACTGTGATAATTTGCACTTTAACGGATACAAGCACCAGTCTAGTAATAAGATTTAAATTATTGACTGGGGCTTTTAATAAAACCCCCGTTTTTATTATTCCTTAACAAGTATACTCAAAACTCTAGGTTGGGACTTTGTCAAGGCTTGATTTTAAATAATCTATAACTTGATAAATTCTATTGAGTGAATACTAAAGCTATAATAAGATACTGATAGCATGTATAGATTTTCATTAATGTTTAAAATAACCATAATTCTGAGATTGCCTGCTAATACTGATTTGTTGTCCCTGAATGTCAAAGACTAACATGCTAGGAATTGGAAGCACTCAGAGATTTAGTTTATTTTGGTGTATGTAGAAACTCTAAAATATATCACTGTTGATGAATAAGCCTACATTGCTTTTTAAATAGTTTTAAATTGATAAAGGCTTGCCATGAAAGGATGAGGATCTAAGTTTGTATTCACAGATGTAGTATTACAGGTCTGAATTCCAGAACCTCTACAGCAAGATGGCAGGTAGAGTAAGGAGAATTCTGAGATGTTTGTGTGTCTGCTCCCCTAGTGTACTTCTTTGTGAGCAACAGGAAACACTTTCTCAAATAAAGTAGAAGGTGAGGACCAAAACCCAAGATGATTCTTTAAACCCCATTAGTGTGTGGTGACACAGGTAGACCAGAACACACACACACACACACACACACACACACACACACAAGATTAAGTCAAGAACAAAGTATTTCAGCATTTAACTTTCACAGTCATAGTAAAATCTAAAGCTGACTTGTCTAATTCTCAAAATAACAGTTGTGATATAAAAAGAACCACCCAAGGGTTAGTGCCATAAATTCATAAAACCTATTATTCTTGGATCAGAAATTCAAGCATGGCAAAGTGAGGTGATTTGTTTCTGTCAGTACATTAGGTCTCAGCTTGAAAATGGAATATTTAGAGACACTGCACATGACTAAACCAGTTTGAACTATTTTTACCCACATTTCTAGTGCCTGAGATTACTCAAAACTTAAGCTTGGGTTGGCTTTCCAACCAGAGACCTTACATGTGGGTTTTCAATATTACCCTGTTTTCTTGCTGCATTGTGGGTAGCTCCTGAGAGAAACCAATTAAAAGGAAGAAGCATTTGTGAATGAGCACAGCACAGACTCAGTTGGGTAAGGATGGAGTTGAATGTCTTTGTCAGAGACCTGGCAGTCAGAGGATCACTTACTCCATACTGGGGTAACACAGATAGCTGTGTGCTCCTATCCAATAGCAAGGTACGATGATAACATTCCTATTTGGGAAGGATAACAGCTTAACTAAAGACTTTGCTTATAATTTCCTTATTCTGTTTATAAATTCTTTATGCTCATGGCAAATTCTAAATCAATACAAAGTATCCAAGGACCCACAAAGGCTTCATTCTATTTTGGTACTACACTCAAGCTAGAAGTCTAGAGTCTCATTATTAAAAGTAGATCAGGGAACTAATAAAGCTCTTCAAGGTCTGCTTCTTGGACATATTTTCTACTATCTGCCTCAATAAATGTGGATGAAGTGTTCAGAATATCTGAGATGGGAACTCTAATTAAAACGATCAATGAAAGGAAGCAAATAGCAAAAACAGTCAGTAGCTTTTACAATCGAGTCAGGGCTTTGACATTTCCTTGCTTATAGACCTTTCCATTTTCTGGGTCTAATTCTTTCCATACAGATGCTATATGCAATAAAATGATTTCTCATCTAACTTACTCTTATGTTTCTCTTGGTTTTGAATATTTATTTGTATCAATCCATGTGTCCAAAATCCTCTTCATTTTGTACTTCCTGAGTAGTTCATTCACAGATGGTACATTTTTCCTTGACAGATTAAGTGGACCCCAGTATATATTGATTTGTAAGTCATCCTCTTACACAAAAATATTGCCTGATCATCTCTTGGAAATGATTCAGTTTCTGCCTCAGGTGTCTGTGGAAGCTACAGTGAACCTATATCCTTTATAACTTCATTTTTTATTGGAGAATCTATGTTCAGTACACTTTTTGATATCCTTAGGAGGCATTTTGTGTTTCACATAACGGATCATGAATTTTCAAAAGAACTTTATAGTGTTTACTTGATTTTATCCTTAAGACCTTTTCATGCATTATGAGAAATTTTAAACCCAGGAACTCCTGGATCTCTGAGCTTTCTCTTAAGTTGTGCTTGAAAATTGAATATTTTCTTCCTTCACTCTCTGAATAGAATGTGTCACGGGCTGAGTGTATGTGCCCTTCAAAACTTAATATGAGCTTAAAATTCTATATTCTACAATGATGCTACAAACTTAAGAGGTGGTTATAGTGGTAAAGAACTAGAGTGTGATCATTGTGCCTATAGGAAGAAAGATAAAAATCCCCCTTTCTCTCTTTGCTTTATTAGTGATAACTGGTAGTCCTAGCTCAATTTATGTGCATATGCTAGTGCGCGCGCGCGCACACACACACACACACACACACACACACACACACACAAAGAACACACAAACATTCACATGCATACATGCACATCCTTGATCCCATTTTGAATTCCATTGGCACTCAATTGTTAAGCCAATACTAAAGGTTTTAGGGTTTGTTGGGGCAATACTCCACTTTGAGTGCCAAATTCTATTACTGAAGAGTATCAGTGATGTACAAAAGAACCAAATTACATCCATTCAAAAATGTAAATAGGACCCAGAAGAGAAATTTATTTCTACTGTATAATATTTGGAGCATCATTTTAGATAACCCAAGTGATTCAAAGAGACTTGAAAGGCTGGATACTTGAATTACAGAGATGCTTCTTTGATTGTGCACCTACCAGAAAGGTTGAGATGGCTCAAAGTCTGAGCTTTACAAGACTGATAATAAGAGAGTTTTCATGTGGAATCTTTCAGTGTTAGCAGGTAGAATCAAAAGTCAGATTAAGGAAACATGCAGAATTTTGTAAATGCACAAGTAATCTGTCATGACATTTACAACTTAATGAATAATGTAACAACGCTTGTAATGGCTTTTTGGTTATTATTCTAGCAATTTTGCTTTCTATTTATTTATTTGGAATTTTATGCAATAAGAAAGAAGTTAGATGTTTATGTTGGCAGAAATGTAGATACCACTATTGCAAGGTTTTTTTTTTTTTTAACAATTCTTGCATAGTCTCAAATTTGTTGCTGTACTTTGAAAATAATAAACTTTATGTAACTGGAAAAATATGAATGCCATTTAACCAATCATATTAATTGCTGGAATTATCAAAATTGCTAAAATTGACTAATAGAATGTTTGACTATAGTAGCTTATCAGTGAGTCAAAATTATGCGTTATGATTATAGATTAGACTTGATGGGATTCCAGGACCTTTCACCCACATTTTCAGATAGTTTATTATCCTAGCATATTTATCTGAACTACATTATTTCTTCAAAATTGATTTCAGTCACTGATGAACTTAAAGAGCCATGACAGTACCTGATGGGTCCAGATATTAGTGTTTTCAATTATAGTTGTTGCATGGGCCTTCTCTCTGCTTTTGTTTGTAATTTTACCTACACTAGGAAGTTTAAGCTCCTTCATACTCAATAGCAGCTTCAGATTCCATTGAAATTTCCTAGATAAGTGAACAAAATCTTGCTAGCCACATAGTCCATTTTAATTATGAAATATATAATTTTATCTTTTCTCAATATTCACCCCTATATCTTTCATATTGAAATTATTTTACAATTGTTGAAATATTTTCAGTGAGGGATGTAAAGAAATAAAACTGATAGAAGCATTTGTTGTCTCAGACCAAGGAATGGTTTGGCTACTCATCTGAGACACTCTAAGTCTCTAGGTCTCAAGACAGAAAAAGGGGTTTCTCTAACTGATTTCCCCTTATTCTATGAGTTTTCTTTCTTCAGCTTTGAAAATTTTATAAATTCAAGATTATCTTGCTCATTCATGTGAGTTAACTGAATCTTCCTACTTATGAAATTCAAACTTCTTTAAAAAGAAGATTCTTTCTTTTTCATAGTTACTCTTACACATAATATGTATTGCTTTCTGCACTTAAATTATTAATAAATCTATCTATTAAGTTTGCATTATTGTAATTGTTCTTTATTCTGATTGCATAGCTATTATACATTTGTAGCTATCTCTTGCCTTCTGATAGAGAATAGTAATTGTTATTTTATAACGGCTTAGGCAGATAAAACATTAGAAAAAATAGAAGTTTCCATGATCTTTTGGTGTATCTCATTTTCAATAAATATAAGATTAAAGATTTTGTTACTTCTCTAAATTCTTAAAGGTAATGTTTCTAAAAATTATAATGGCAAAATGGTCCTTAACAATTTTACATTTTTCCTTACACTTATCAAAGATACCCAGATAGCCACAAATTATGTTATACATAAAAATGTATGTATGTTGCCATAATACTTAATACATAATGATACTTACAGAACAGTGTCACATTCTTCAAGATTTTTGAAACATAATAAAAATACACTAAAATTTAAGCCTTTTTTTTTTGAAAATTTCCTATATAGCTCAAAGAAGTGTGAATAAATTTAAAATTATTTGTGGCTTCCATCCTGGGACAGAAATGGATAAAATCATTCAAGGTCTAAAAATGAAAATAGAAACAATAAAGAAATCACAAAGGGAGACAACCCTGGAGTTAGAAAACCTAGGAAAGATATTGGGAGCAATACATACAAGCATCACCAACAGAATACGAGTGATAGAAGAGAGAGTTTCAGATGCAAAAGATTCCATAGAAAACATAGACACAGTTGAGAATTCTTTGTTTAACTCTGTGCCCCACTTTTTAATGGGGATATTTGATTTTCTGGTGTCCACCTTCTTGAGTTCTTTATATATATATTGGATATCAGTCCCCTATCTGATTTAGGATTGGTAAAGATCCTTTCCAATCTGTTGGTGGCCCTTTTGTCTTGTTGACAGTATCTTTTGCCTTACAAAAGCTTTGCAACTTTATGGCTGAGAAGCACATGAAAACATGTTCAACATCCTTAATCATCAGGGAAATGCAAATCAAAACAACCCTGAGATTCCACCTCACACCAGTAAGAATGGCTAAGATAAAAAATTCAGGTGACAGCAGATGCTGGCGTGGATGTGGAGAAAGGGGAACGCTCCTCCATTGTTGGTGGGACTGCAAGCTTGTTCAATCACTCTGGAAATCAGTCTGGCGGTTCCTCAGAAAAATGGACATAGTACTACCGGAAGATCCAGCAATACCTCTCCTGGGCATATATCCAGAAGATGTACCATCAGGTAAGAAGGACACATGTTCCACTATGTTCATAGCAGCCTTATTCATAATAGCTAGAAGCTGGAAAGAACCCAGATGTCCCTCAACAGAGGAATGGATACAAATAATTTGGTATATTTATACAATGGAGTACTACTCAGCTATTAAAAACAATGAATTTATGAAATTCTAAGTCAAATGGATGGATCTGGAGGGTATCATCCTGAGTGAGGTAACCCAATCACAAAAGAACTCACATAACATGTACTCACTGATATGTGGATATTAGCCCAGAAACCTCGAATACCCAAGATACAATTTACTAAACAAACGAAACTCAAGAAGAATGAAGATCAAAATGTGGTCACTTTGCCCCTTCCTAGAATTAAGAAAAAAAAAAAAAAACACATTGAAGGAGTTACAGAGATCATGTGTGGAGCTGAACCAAAGGATGGACCGACCAGTGACTGCAGCAGCCAGGGATCCATCCCATAATCAGCCACCAAACATAGACACTATAGCATATGCCAGCAAGATAGAGCTGAAATGCCTTGATATAGCTCTGGGAGGCTATACCAATGCCTGGCAAACATGGAAGTGGACGCTCACAATCAGCTATTAGTTAGAACTCAGGAATCACAAGGAAGGAGCTAGAGAAAGTACCCAAGGAGCTGAAGGGGTCTTCAATCCTATACGTGGAAGAATAACAGGAACTAACTAGTACCCCCAGAGCTCATGTCTCTAGCTGCATATATAGAAGAAGATGGACTAGTTGGCCATCATTGGGAAGAGAGGTGCCTTGGTCAGGAAGACTTTATATGCCCCAGTACAGGGGAAAGCCAGGGCCAAGATGTAGGAGTGGGTGGGTAGGGGAGCAGAGTGGGGGATGGGGGAGGGTATAGGGGACTTTTGGGATAACAGCTGAAATGTAAATTAAGAAAATATCTAATAAAAATGGGAAAAAAGAAAACATTGACAGAACAGTCAAAGAAAATAGAAAAAGGAAAAAAAAATAGAAAGGAAAAAGAAGAAAAAAAAAAAGAAGAAGAAAAGAGGGAAGATTCCCAACTTAGAGGTTCAGTAAATATCTTCAACAAAATTATAGAAGAAAAGTTCCCTAACCAAAAGAAAGAGATGTCCATGAACTTACAAGAAGCCAACAGAACTCCAAATAGACTGGACCTGAAAAGAATTTCCTCCAGTCACATAATAATCAAAACACCAAATGCACTAAACAAAGAAAGAATATTAAAGTTATCTGAGGATGTAATGGTACCATCATGAGTTACAGTCTGAACTCAGGCAGTTGTTCATTTTAAAATTAAACCTTCTAAAATTTAGGCTATCAATTACTTACATTGAAAAATAACTATAGCAATTTCACAGTGCTTCACGTCCTTGATGAATTCCTCTGGAACAGATCTAGATATTCTCTCTTTATTCCTTTCCCTCTCTCTTACACACTGTACCTTTTGCCCACCCTCCCTCTTGCTCACCCTCTTTCTTGATCACCTCCTCTCTTGCCCACCATCTCTCTTGTCCATCCTCTTTTTTGCTTTTCTCTGCCCTCCATGTTACTCTCATTTTTTCCCATTTTAGATTTCTATTACACATTGTTAAATTTCTTTTTTTTTCTCTTTATTAGATATTTAATTGTTAAATTTCTAATTGAGCACATTTCTTTAAGTGCTGATGCTCCTTACCTTGGGATGCAGGTTCTGACTTCAGATTTGCTACTGCTTCTCCTGAATTTTAAAAGAACAAAGAATGCCTTCCACATTTAATACTAATTGTAGTTTCACCGTCTTTCTTTAAATGGTCTTACTTTTGATCATTTTCTGCTATTATACACTCTTGCAAGCTCTGTCTTATGGATACAATTACTCAATTCAGAGAGTTTTTACATATATATTTTTGGGAATATTTTCATGTAGCTTTTATGTATCTATGAAAAGTTACTTTGGGTTTACTATAAATTAAATTTTGTATCACTGTTCAATATTCTAGAGACTAAAAATCTACAGCAATTTCAATTTGAAAAGAAAACATAAGGATCAAAATATAGGCTCACTGATAATAGCTTAATGAAAGAAACTGATGTGTTCCTGCAGTGGAAAACATATGCTAACTCTGAGATGCTTGTGAGTTTGTGGTTTTAACAATTTGGGAATTGTCATGATGTTGGATGCTTCTAGTATGCAAAACAAGATGAGGTATAGTAATATTTTGTGAACTTGTATAAAATCCATAGTTTCATATGAAAGAAAGCCCCAGTTTTATTATTAAGATATTTTGATTCCCTAAGATTATCATCTAAGCTTTATGGATTTTTAATGTAGAAATACTCATTTTGAGTGATGTACATTGCAGCCCCACATCCCCATTAAATAAATATAAAGCAGTTCCAGTGCTTTCTATGTGTTATCATTTGCCAATCACTATTTCTGAGGCCAACTAATTTACAGATTAGTCTTGATTAGATAAAATTGCTCCCGGGGGAATCTGCAGCAATAAAAATAAATTATGTCAAAAATATCTGTTAAAATCCAAATTACTCATGAAATAACTAGGCTTCTTGGATTTGACAGACATGGTATTATGACACAAATCTATGGGGAAAAAAAAAATCACAGTATGCTTCTTCCACTTTCCCCTGACATTTTTATCAAAGTGCACTAGAGTTTAACAAAGCTCTTTTCTGTAACTCCTACATTCTGTAACTTTCAGCTGAAAATTCACAATAAATGTGAACTCAGATCCAACTACTGCTTAGCTTTTCTTACATGAATGATCTAATGAGGTATTCTCAAAAGGAAAGAGAAATGGTCTAATTGAGCAATAAATCCATAAACTATCGTACTGTGCAGAGGGTTTCAGTGAGGACAGACCTGGCATGTGCATTTCTTGCCTTCTCTAGAGATACCAGCACTTAGTTGATAGAATGATCTTTTTCTTTTCTTTTCTTTTCTTTTCTTTTCTTTTCTTTTCTTTTCTTTTCTTTTCTTTTCTCTTCTCTTCTCTTCTCTTCTCTTCTCTTCTTTTCTTTTCTCTCTTCTCCTCTCTTCTCTTCTTTTCTTTTTTCTTTCTTTTAACTTTCCACTTTACAAACTTTATTAAATAATGGATATTTCTAACTTTTGTTGTCTTATGTACAGTATGTAAACTACATTTTCCATGATACATTGCTCCCCCATGTACCACAACAGAGAAAAAAGGGAGGAGAAAAGTTAACTTATAAAAAAAAAAAAATTGGAACCTCCAGTATAGGAACCCAGTAAAAACATTTAAGTATAGAAAATTGTCCCCCTCAGTTATATACATGCCTACACCCACCTTCAAAGAAGCTATTTCACTTTTCTTTTTTTTTTCATTTTTATTAGATATTTTCTTCATTTACATTTCTTTTCTTTTCTTTTTTTAAAGATATTTTCTTTATTTACATTTCAAATGCTATCCCTGAAAGTTCCCTATACCCTTCCCCTTCCCCTGCCCTACCCACCCACTCCCACTTCTTGGCCCTGTCATTCCCTTGTACAGGGACATATAAAGTTTGTAAGACCAAGGGGCCTCTGTTCCCATTGATGGCCGATGAGGCCATCTTCTGCTACATATGCATCAAGAGATATGAGCTCTGGGGGTACTGGTTAGTTCATATTGTTGTTCCACCTAAATGGTTATAGACCCCTTCAGCTCCTTGGGTAATTTCTCTAGCTCCTCCATTGGGAGCCCTGTGTTCCATCCTATAGATGACTATGAGCATCCCCTTCTGTATTTGCCAGGCACTGGCAAATTGTCATTCGAGATAGTTATATCAGGGTCCTTTCAGCAAAATCTTGCTGGCATATGCAATAGTGTCTGGGTTTGGTGGCTGATTGTGGGATGGATCCCGGGGTGGGGTAGAACCCAATCTTTGTCTCTGTAATTCCTTTCATGGTGGGATTGCATGCTGGTACAACCACTCTGGAAATCAGTCTGGAGGTTCCTCAGAAAATTGGACATAGTACTACCAGAAGATCCAGCAATACCTCTACTGGGCATCTACCCAGAAGATGTTTCAACTGGTAATAAGAACACATGCTCCACTATGTTCATAGCAGCCTTATTTATAATAGCCAGAAGCTGGAAAGAACCCAGATGGCCCTCAACAGAGGAATGGATACAGAAAATGTGGAACATTTTCACAATGGAGTACTAATCAGCTATTAAAAACAATGAATTTATGAAATTCTTGGGCAAATGGATGTATCTGGAGGATATCATCCTTAGTGAGGTAACCCAATCACAAAAGAAGTCACTTGATATGCACTCACTAATAAGTGGATATTATCCCAGAAACTTAGAATACCCGATACAATTTGCAAAACACAAGAAAATCAAGAAGAACGAAGACCAAAGTATGGATACTTCATTTACATTTCAAATGCTATCCCAAAAGTCCCCTATACTCTCCCCCTGCCCTGCTACCCAACCCACCCACTTCCACTTCCTGGCCCTGGCATTCCCCTGTATGATCTTCCCAAGGCCAAAGTCCTCTCCTCCTATTGATGGCTAATTAGGCCATCTTCTGAAAGAAGCTACTTTAAACAGAAGCACTGAATTGATAACATTGATGAAGCATGTGATCATACAAACACACACACACACACACACACACACACACACACACACACAGTCTGTAGCTTGGTCCACATATGTGATCAACAAAAACTACAGATTTATCCTAGAACCCAAAGAACCACTTATGTAAGACATTTTGTACAACATGGCATTCCCCTTTGCAGGTGACACTAAACCATGGAAGAAAACACTGGTGTGAAGAGTTACTGATTTCTGAAACTCAGACAGAACCATAACATGAACTGTATTGGGATGTGTGTCACATAGACTAAAAAGAAAAAAAAAAAATCATGAAACTATATTCTTGAATAAGAGTCAGGTAACTTAACCAAAACAGACAAACAACCAAACAAAACAAGTGATACAACTGTGTTTACACTCATCTAGCAAATTCTAAGGACAGAGTTCTCATCTTTTCTGATATTGCTTAATCTGAAAACCTTGTGTCATGTTGAAATAAAAATGATGGAAAAAATGGGGGTATGCTTTCAGAGTCATGTCATTCAGTGCTGGGGATCTGTCATGGTCTCAGACCCTGGAGCAAGGGCTCTGCCACCAAGTGTCTTCTTCAGCCCCAAACGCTTTGGTGGCTACAGAAAGTGTGAAGTGTTTGAAGAACAACTAACCTCAAAAAAAAACCTCAAGAAAAAAAAAAAAAAAACTCGAAAATAAAAAACAACCGCCCCAAACCCCAACCAACCAACCAACCAACCAACCAAACAAACAAAAAACAAAAACAAACCCCAAACCCCTCAGAAACATGTTTAGAACATAAGGATGGTCATGTTTTTGTTGTCCATTTGAGAATAAAAGGGAACAGGAATTAAAAAGAAAGAAAGAATTATGTATGGGAAGCTGATGGTGAATCTCTATTATTGCTCATCCTTAAACGAAAGGCCAGACATCTTTCCCTATGCTTACTGTCATATCTTTTTAAATGCAACAGTTTATTTAATTCTAATAAAAAGAAAGGTTAAAACAGAGACTGAGAGGGTAAGGGAAGAGCCCAGAATGTTCCGCAGTGTAAAATGGGAACAGAAGAAAAGAGCACGTTCTGACTCCATCCAGGGAGCTTTCAAGAAGATGCTCTTATGAAGAAACAAAGCTATGTTCGCTTCTCTCTTTTTCTTTTGAATCAGTGAAGCCTGTTTTCCTAGAAGCATGTTTCTCACCTGCAGTTTCCATCACCGTCAGCTGTTCCCATCTTATTTTCCCTCTCTGACCACTGGTCTGATCCCCACCCCACCCTCTGAATATGTATAAAGGTATAGAGATGTCTGGCTAACCTCTTCCTATTAGAATGATGGTGTTTGTAGAGTGACATCTTTAGGGAAGTCCCCTTGGCCCTTATGAATACCACATGTGGACGGCCTACTGCTATAGTGCTTGCTGCAAATAGTAATGCTGCAAGAGGGTCAGGAGCAGGAGCTGGGGCACCCTAAGCCTCCCCCACAACTGTTTCCCAAGTGTCTGACTACATTTTCGAGAAGCAGATGTGAAAAATATAAAGGCCAAGCTCCTTTTGTGGCAAGAGCTACGTATTCTCCTAACTTAGTTACCTCAAATGGCCTCCGTGCTAATCAAATTAAAGCAGTTTCTACAAAGAATGGTTTTATACACTCATCCCAATTAGCTGTCCTTGAACTTTATGCTCTGGTAGAGAGATTATAAAGGGATGGAATCACATCATTAAAGGAAAGCCAACTTCGGTACCAGATACACAGGTCTTACCAATTGGCATATTTTTTTATTACCCGATGTGTGCCAAGGTCAATTAAAAGTCTTAAAACACGTGGAGGGTTATTCTACAAAGGATGTTGTTAAGTGGGAGACCATCTGCATAGGAGCTTAAACTTTAGCTGGTGGGATTTAGGATTTTTATGATCAATGCTATTAATATTGACAGAACACTGCTGGAGAAAGGGATGGTGATAGGAAATGTGTGAGAACATACTGATGTGGAATCAGGGGTGCTGGTACTGGAGTGCCTTTCCAAAGGAGACAAGTAGATCTTCTTTCCTGGCCATCTTTGACAGACGCCTTTCAGTCTGGTGTAATGGAAATCTGTCCTACCTCAAGGAGAACTGACGATGACCTAACGTCTGGAGGTTCCTTCCAAGTCTAGCACATGAAACTGAGAAGACAATGCAAAGAGTAAAACATGAGATCAAATCAATAAATGGTTTGTATATTTCTTTTTTCATTTCATTTTATTGGATATTTTCTTTATTCACATTTCAAATGTTTTCCCCTTTCCAAGTCTCCCCTTTGGAAACTTCCTGTCCCATTCGCCCTCCCCCTGCCTCTATGAGGGTGCTCCCCTACCCATCCAGCCACTCCTGTCTTCCCATCCTAGCATTCCCCTATGCTAGAGCATCAGACACCCTCAGGCCCAAGGTCCTCTCCTCCCTCTGATTTCCAACAAAGCCATCCTCTGCCACATATGCAGCTAGTGCCATGGGTCACTCCATGTATATTCTTTGGTTGATTGTCCAGTCTGGGATGTTTGGCCTGTTGACAGTGTTGCTCCATCCACGGGGCTGCAACCCCCCCTCAGCTACTTCAGTCCCTTCTCCAATTCCTTCATCGGTGTCCCCGTGTTCAGTCCAATGGTTGGCTTCGAGCATCTGCCTCTGTATCTGTCAGGTTCTGGCCTCTCAGGAGACAGCCATATCAGGCTTCCATCAACAAGCAATTTCCAGCATTCACAAGAGTGTCCTGGTTTGGTGGCTGTGTATGGGATGGATCCCCAGGTGGGGCAGTCTTCTTGTCTATTGTGATTAGCAATAGAACTCAAGGGAATTGCTAACTGGACAGCTATTACCCTCGTCTAATTATAATTTAAAGATATAAACAGAAAAACAGATCGGATAGTCATGGTTCGGAACGTTGTTCTGGCATGCAGTAAGAATAATGTGTGAGGCTTAGAATTCTAAAAAGGCTTTTGATTCTTCATATGGGATTTACAACAAAGGTCTGATTCTTCTTTGGCTTAGCAGCATATTTAGCACACTCTAAATATTTTGTCTGTTTTGATTTATTGACAACGGGTTTCACTGTGTAGAGCAGGCTGGTGTTGAACTTGTACTGATCTTCTTCTTTTTGCTTCCAAGTGCCTTATTACAGTCTAAGCTACTACCACATGTAGAAACTGAAAACTTCTCAGAGAAGCCTCCAAACCCAAAGCTTTGTTCTCCTGTGGCCCCGACTCTGTCTCCACTCCTTTCATTTCTACCTTTGCTTTGCAAAGCGTTGAGTGGTTGTTTCATCACCCTGAGAGCACGTGAATTTATTTGGAAAGCATACACCATGCTGACTTCACTGCTGCTGAAATATGGTATATTGTGTTCACTCTTCAAGGTCTTCAGTAAGCTCGAAGCTCTGAAATCATCTTCTCACTCCTCATTTCAGTCTTCACCACTGCAGGTTAAAATCTACCTCATTTACAGCAGAAATGGCACATATCACACCATTGCAAAGGAAAACCGAAGCTCTTAACGTTTTCAAAGCAGCAAAAGGATTCACTTTTATGCTGGAGAAGATTCAAATTTGCAATCCCAAAATGGCATAATTGTGTGTCACATTTCCTTGCAACCTGCTGAAAAGGCTGCAGCTTTAACAGCCCTGCCACATGTTGAAGTGACCACTGTTGCTTCTCCTGGGTGCTTCAGTCCTAATGGTTTAAGTTTCTGTGTTCCATTTACTTGCCACAAGTCAGTTTCAGAGAGAAAATTTAAAATCTTTATGATGACAACTGTTTAGTTTTCTTCCTATTGAGCATCTATAGATACCTATAAATATGAAAGATAAACGAAACACATTCCTGCACAGTTCAAAAAACTTTCTCTCTTTCTCTTTCTCCTGCCCACTCTGTCTGTCTGCCTGCCTGCCTGCCTGTCTGTCTGTTGGTCTCTCTCTCTCTCTCACACACACACACTCATGCACGCATGTGCATGCAAGCCCAAGTGTACACATATACATGAGTGCATTATGTTTCTTCTTGTCCCATACTCTGTCTTACCTCTCCCACACTCCTAGCACCTCAGGTCTTTCTCTCGTATTCATAGAATTTTGTTCTGTCTGTGACACACTGATTTTAATCAGGTCTGCCTGTGCTGCTATAGGGTTGGAACTATTCATTGGTATCTTGTAGGCTCACCATTTGATAACCAATGAAAATGATGACTGTTCTCCAGAGTTCATCATGTGCTAATAATTCTACATGGTGATATTGGGTCCTTTGAGGTCCTCCCTAAATCACTATTAGCTGCTAACCAAGAAAATCTTGGGTGGGCCCAGTGCAGTCAAACACAGCTTCTTTGAGATCATTTGCTCATGCCAGGGAGATAACATTTTGCATCCCCTCTCTCTAATCTAGTTCTTAACTTTCGGTTTCTTCTGTAATCCCCACCAGCCTTAGAATGATAATATACATGTCCTGTTTAGTGTTGAGTAATCAACCATTGTCTACACTGAGCATGGTGAACAGCCACGGTGACCCTCTCTGCCTCTGAAGATCATCAGCTAATATTGACTCAGGAGTGCAAATGGATCAGGGGCCACAAACAGAGGCTTGTCAGCCACGTGAGTATAAACAGAAATGACACACTAGGATCACCTTCCTGGAGACAGATCAACTTTACTCAGGGTGCATCAAGGGCTTTATAGTTTTGGGAAATGGGGTAGAAATATCTAGGGTGGGCAAAGGTCATTGGCTAAAGGATAAGGTACTGTAATACCTCATTAGCACAGGGAGACATTACAGGAATCTCAGGTGCTTGCTGAATAGATTTTTATCAGGAGAAAGGAAACTGAATCTATTATCAAATCAAGGGTTCAAGACATTGTGAAGATGGAAGGTGTGGGATCAGGGATTCCCCAGGAAACCTTGCTGACAGAGGGTGTGCATCATTTTGCACCTACCTCAGGGGTTCCTGGTAATGTCAGGAACACAGCTTTCCTACAAGCTATGAATGTTTGCATAATTGCCAATAGCTGAAAACAAAGTTTCTTTGATTAAGGGTGAGGGCAGATTTTGTCAATGGTATAAGCTTAGAGTTTACACTGTGTTTTGGTGATATGTTAATTTAGCTAAACTACAAAGTGAGGTTACCTCCTAGGGCCTATGAACTTCTTAGCCATAGATTTTGGCTGTGTTTTGAGTACCTGGGACACATTTTCTCCATCTGATACATTATACATCATATATCACATCTCATATTATATGTTATATGTCCTATGTCATATGTGGCATTTCATATGTTATATTTATATATTATATACTGTGTATTAAGTGTTATACTTTATGCGTTACATGTTATACACTATATTATATATTGTTTATATCATATATCACATGCTATCTATTATAAATTATATGTTATATATTATATGTCACATCATATATCATATATTCCTTATTATATATTTGGATTCTCTAGAATAACAGAACTTTAAAATGAATATATTTATGTATATAAAGAGAATTTATTAGAAGGACTTATAGACTGCAGTTCAGCAAATTCAACTTGACTACTGTTGTGGATTTGGTCTAATGCTGCTTATTTTATGTTAATTTTGTCTCCAAATTTGCATGAGAAACCACTCTAAAACTCTGAGGGACCCTGCCCCCTGTTGGTTCTGATTGGTAAATGAAACTGTAGCTGGCCAATGTTTGGGCAGGAGATAGAGGAAGGACTTTAGAATTCCTGGGCAAGGGAATGAGGAAGGAGAAGGGGATAACCACCAAGTAGGGGAAGGAGAGAAAACATCTCACCTGAGAAGTGCTGGAGAGGACAGACAAACAGCCAACACATAAGAGCTGGGGAAGAGCAGCCCCAGTCACACAGCCTCTCATTGGGTCTAGGGCAACAAAGATGGAATATAGATTTTAGTAAGTTAAAACTCAGGAATATCGGAGGAGAGTGTGTTAGCCACGTGGAGGTTTTGAAGTGGTTCAGCCAATGAGCTGTTTAAGGCATATTAAAATATGAGGATGCCTGTGTATGGCTTTCATTTGGGAACCCAGAACACTGGGGCAGGTAGTGAGCAATGTCCCACACACTACTGCTGCTGAGTCGATTTGAGTTGCATCTTTGGGTAATGCTGCTACAGCTGGTTTTGAATGGACAGTCTGTGTTTAGTACTTGCTCAGTTTACAAGGCTGGATGCTACTGCTGGTCTTCAATGTATCCTTTCAATCTCAAAGAAATAGGTTTCAATATCAGCGAAGAGATGGACATGCTAGCAAGGTGAGAACAAAAGACTTTGTTTTCCCTGGCTTTATATAAGCTTCCAGCAGAATGTATGGCCCAGATTAAGCTTGTGTTTTGCAGTCTCAAGACTAAAGGTCCGTGTCTCAAAAAACCAAAAAAAAAAAAAAAAAAAAAAAAAAAAAAAAAAAAAAAAAAAAAAAAAAAAAAAAAAAAAAAANTGTGTGTGTGTGTGTTTGTATGTGAGTGTACCCCTATATTTGTCACATATATATTTGTATATATGTATATATAGCTGCATCTACTATATGCATATTTATGCTGTTTATACATATGTGCATTTACATAAAACCATGTTTTTACTCATCTTTCTGTTGTTGGGAAACTAACCTAATTTTATTACTTGGCTATTATGAACAGTATTTTATTATGTAATCATTTTCATTATATTTTCAATAGACTTTAGTTGTATATTGTGGAAATTCAATTTTCAATGCTTTTGAGGAAATTCTCTGCAATCCCCCCCCCCAGAGGCTGAACTAATTTATACCCTTACAAACAAGGTATAAAAATGTGTTTCCTCCCGCATATTCACGTTTGTGGTTTTCTATTTCTCAGTTAAGCTTATCATGAGAGATAGGTTGATAATACGAAATCAGAATTATTAGAATTACAAAACAAGAATGTAAGCACTTTTCAGCTGCATCCTCTGTGTTCCAGTACCAACAACCTGACCTGTAAAAGCCAGAGTTCCTCTACTGTGTGGGAAACAAGACCCTTGTAACAAGTTACTAACAAAAATGAACAGTTTTGAACATCATCTTGAAGAAGTGGGCATCAACCTGGTGAAAAGGCAAAATGGTTGGTACTCCAAACTGGCACAATATACTTCCTCTCCACCCCCAAATACTGTATTTTTTGTTAATTCTTTGAAAATTTCATACAAACCAGTTTAATCTTTTTTTAATTCCCCCAATTCCTTCTAGTTCTTCTACATGTACTCCTTTGTTTCTCTGTTGTTTCTTTTTTTTTTCTCCCCTGCAATATAATGTTTAATAGCTGTTGATTGCAGTATATCATGTGCTCATTTCCCCTTGGGTTACAGACTCTTTGGCTGATCTAGTGTAGCCGCATTACCAGATCACCCATCTTTCTGAAGCTTGGCATTCCCTTTCCTTTTTCTGATGTGTGAGTTTTTCTGATACATGGACTCAGTTATTAAGTAGATTTTCTGCAACTTCTCCAACGTACAATGAACTGAGGGCACCTGGACTTAAAGGCATCAACTCCTTGCTTGGGAGACAAAGGCTTTGTGACCCGAGCTTGTGTAAGATTAATTTTAAAAATATTTTTAAAGATTTACAAAGGTGTCTGCTGTATATAAGAGTGTGCCATGGGTATACAAGGGTCTGAATCTAGAAGAGATTGTCTCCCACAGAGCCAGACATGGATACGTGGAGTTGAATTTGGTACTCCAGAACAGACACGATCATTGTTCATCACTAAACCATTATTCTAGGACATTATCTATCTATCTATCTATCTACCTATTTATTTGTATGTTAAAAAATGAAATTGTGTCATTTGTTTAGCTGATTGGTGTCTCCATAAACATTTGTCAAGGACCAATTTATTAATCAAAATTAGTCTACAGAAGTATGATAGACAAAGATTTGGAAGAATTGCTAAATTACACAGATGATAGTGTATATTTACCAATTTTGGGATTTTCAATGCAAGCTAACACCCAGAACCAGCTCAGTGGTTGAAAACATTGTATTCTCTTCATACAATTTTTAATTATGAAAGGATGTAGTTATATAGATTCTAAATATATTTGTAAAGGCTGTTTTATAAGAGATTCTAGAAAATCAAATCTAATGAGAAAAATATTACTTTTTCTTATTTTTTATTTCAACCCTAGAAATATAAAAGCAATTTCAAGTCATTATTGTGTATATTGATAGGCAGCAAATGAAAGTTTGTATCAGTTTTATTTCAAATGCCATTCTCTAAATGTAACACACTTGAAGAGGAAGAGACAAGTGAATTCCAGGAGCTTAGTGGCCAGCCAGTATAGCCGATACAGAAAACTCAAGGTTAAGTTTGGGATTCTACCTCAAAATTATGATAGAGAACTATTGAGATAAACACCCAGTTTGTACCCCAGCCCTCCATATTCACATAAGCAGATAAATGTGCATGTACACATAAAACACTCACCTCCCCACCCCACCCCACAGATACTGTCTGGAATTTATGGAGAAGACCAAAATTTCAATGTCTTTTCTTCATTTCTCTTACTTCAAAAAATCAGTTTTATATGTCAAATGGAAAATAGTCATTTAGTTAACACATGTAAATCTAAATCAGTTAGTATAATCAGTATGTTATAAAGTACCAAAACAAATTGTAATCCAGATGGGAAGAAAGACTTGCAAACATACATTTGTGGTATTTCTGTCTCATTTAACCATGCAATTGTGGGTGAGCATTGGAAATGCTTTCAGAATTATGGTCTATGCAGGCAATACTCATGATGTGGAGTTGACACTGGACATGTAGTTCCACATAAAGTTCTTCATGGAGAAGCTTTGTGAAACATTGACATATCCCCTGGAGAGTAAACAGCAGAATGTTTCAGAAGGCAATCACTCAAACATATAAAGCTGTGATATTTCAACTGGGGACTTCCACTCAATGTGTCTAGAACATTCAGCAATCTTACTACAATTTGGGAGAAGCCCAAAAGTTCAATACATGAGGCACAGAAAATGTAGTAGTTACTTATACTTATCTGTAACCAAAATACCCAATAAAAATTACTTAAGGAAATAAAATATTTTGACTCATGGTTTGTAGGATTACTATCTATACAGCAGGAAAGGTATGGCACATCACCTCCTGTGTCAGTGAGAAAATGCAACAAAGCATTCTCACATCAGACTAGGAAGCAAGGAGTGTGCAGAACTAGGTAGTAGATCTAACCTTTTGTGACCTACCCATAACCCCTAACTTACATTAGGTAATACTCACATCCAAATATTAACATGAACTCCCAAAATATAGCCAAGGCTGAACAAGGAGATTTAACGTATGGAAAGATGGGAACACTTGTGAATCAAATGATAACCATAGAAATTACATCAAGCCAAAAAACAACACAGAGTGAGAATGTAGGCAGACATCATAAGGAGTAGAACCTGGATACAAAGGGAGATAAAAAAAAGTGAGAAGACACTTGTGTGGTAAAGGTGGCTGGTTCTCTGATTTAATTTTACTTCCAATCCAACAGAGCTCGAGCACATCTAGCCACAATGATGTTTCAGAAATAGTTGCCCAAGGGTGGTACTTTATAATTTGCACTTGAAAGTAGTTCCTAGATGATCCTTATGCTCTTCTAGGAATATCTATTGAGAGTCACTAGAGCAGAAAATAAAAACTTGTAACCAATTTAGATCCAGTTAATGATGGTTTTACATTCCTGGATCATCAATATAAGCTGGCAAGGCTCAGGCTAATAAGCTGTAATAATGCCTTCTTCAACTCCATAATGCTCAAATCAGTAATGAAATTTTAAATATGACATATGAGGCAAAAGTGCATTACATCCCAGAACCAATGATCAAAAATATAGGAGTTCAAATTGTATATTTTGAGAAGAATATGAAAAAATGGAAAGTTTCATATAGTGCTGGTAAGAATGCAAGTTGATATAACTCTTTAGAAAGATGTTGCATTTGGCTGTTAATTGACATCTAAGAAGTCTTCATCACTTAAAAGCAGCAGTTTTAATCCTGAAATATTTCTTAGAGGATCTGACATGACTGCGCACATAGGGATCACTCACTGTATGGTGGGTAATGTTTACCATCTATCTATGTATTCATCAGCACACATATGAATGCAACAATACAAACTCACATTGAGGTTAGACCTTCAGATTGAAAGATGCTGTCAACCTCCAATTATATTTTAGTGGGTTTCTGACCAAAACAAATTGATAAGTCTCCATCTCCTTTTGATCAGCTAAGGTGAGTGTTTTATTATCTCTCATAGGTAATGACTATAGACCCTCGTCATCTGGAAGCAGTTACTGAAGAGGTGATCTCCTGACCCTCAGCTTACCATGAAAATCAGTGAGGATCATGTCTCTCAGGGTAATGATGCAGGAAATAAGGCCAGCTTTTATAATTTAACTCCAGGACCCAGCAACTAGGGAAGGCCATGAATTTGGCCTTTCTCTAGGCTGCTGAGGTTAAGCAAACATCTTCTAACTCATATCATGTCAACAATTACTTTTTTCTTAGCTTGGTGTTTAATACATAGGTAGTTGCCATATTGTCCTGTTGGACCTGAACTATTACGCACCAATTGTCTAATTCAAAAATGTTAATGGCATAAGTATAATCATGGCTTTGTTCCTTTTGGTATAACTCCCTTTTTTTCTTTTTCATTGAAAAATATTTTTCATATACTGTATGTTCTGTTTGTATTTTCCCCTCTTTCAACCCTTCCCAAATCCTTTCCACCCATCTCCCTAGCTCCACTTCCTTTCTTGTTCTCGCTTTAAAAAGGCATGTAAACACAACTAATAAAAATAAACTTAAGAAATTGTCACATACACACACACAAAAACAAGCTCCTTCAAAAACATAAAATTGGAAACCATAACATATACAAAAATTCAAATAAGAAAAAGAGTTATTGAAGCAACGAGAGAGAAAAATCCCATAAAAATACCACTGTAGTGACTTGAATAAAAATGGACCCCATAGACTCATAAGGAGCGGCACTGTTGGAGATGTGGCCTTATTAGAATAGGTATGATCTTCCTGGAGGAAGTGTGTAACTGGGGGTGGATTTGAAGTTTCAGAAGCTCAAGCCAGGCCCATTGACCCTCTCTTGCTGCTGCCTGCTGATTTGGGTGTAGAATTCTCAGCTACCCCTTCAGCACCATGTCTGCCTGTGAGCCACCATGCTTTGTACCATGATGATAATGAAATATACCTGTGAACCTGTAAACGTTCCCCAATTAGATATTTTCTTTTAGAAGAGTTTCTGTGGTCATCTTGCCTCTTCACAGCAACAGAAACCCCAAGACAACTTTTAAATTCGTGTTGTGTTGACAATGTATTGCTTGGCATGGGGCCTACCCTGAAGTACGGTTAGTATATTCAGTGAGACCCCATTGGAGAAAATCAATTTGTCCTTTGCAAGTGGTACTAACGGCAGAAAGCATCTTGGTTAGGAGTTGGAGCCCTTGTTCACACCCTCTGTAAGAGTTTGAACCCTATTTGGCATGTACCAGTACAGGCCTTCTATATGCTGTGAGTTAATATGTGATCAGTCCTATTTTTTATAGTCTTCTTTTTTAGCTTCCATCTAGAGCAGGAAGAAGATTCTCTGATGATGGCTGAGAAAGGCACTGATCATGGACAGCAAAATGGCATTTTTTTGTTTTGTTTTGTTTTGTATAGTTAGTAGAACAATAGTATTTGGTCTTGCCCTAGGCCTGTGGCCTATCCAGGCTCAAGCTTTTGGCCACACGAGCAGTATCAGGCATGGTTTCTGTCTCATGGATTGGTCCTTACAACCAATCAGAGATTGCTTGGTTACTCCTACAATATTGTTGCCATTACTGTGTCAGCACATCTTACCGGCAGATCAGCACTGTGGATTGAAGGATTTGTAGCTCAGTTGATGATTACCTTTCTCCCCTGGTAGTGTGCAGAGTACCTTCCTGTATCATGAACACTAGTGAATGAAGGTGCAGGCTCTGGGGTTAGCACCAGCTCAACTTCTCCATCTTCAGTGTGATCTTCAGTAATGGAACCTTATAATCAGTTTGTGGACAGCTACCCATAGCCTAGGCAATAGCCTGAGTTATTTAGTGGTTTTAATGGGGTCCGTTTAGCAATTTAACTAGATATAGCAATTTCTGGCAATGTAAGTTTTACTTGGTGGCAAAAGATGTCTACTTGGGACATTGTCTGTCTCTACTATTACTTGGTGACTCTACTTATATTTCCCTCATATATGTATATGTTTTAAGAAGTTTCTAAAGTGTTAGGTTTCACCATGCCCTCTCAAATGGCCCTCAGTGTTAGGATATCTTCCCTTATTTCCAGTTCCTTACTCAGATCTATCTTCTTTGGTTTTAGCATGCCTATGAAATACTTGAAAGCTAACACTTACATATTAAAAAAAAAAAATCACACCATACCTGTCCTTTGGGGCATGGATTACCTCAGTCAGGATGATTTTTCTTCTAGTTCTATTCATTTACCTGTGACAGCATAATGTCATTGCCAAATTATAAATAATATTCCAGTGTGAAAATATAACACATTTTCATTGTCCAGCTATTATTAGTCGATGGACATTTAGGTTGCTTCCAATGTTTGGTTATTATGAAAACAACAGCAGTGAACATGGTTGAACAACTGTCTCTATAGTGGGATGTAGTGCTCTTTGCCTACATGCACAAGAGTGTTCTACCTGCATCATGAAGTATGTCTACTCCCACCTCCCTGGGAAACTACAGCATAGTAAGAGGAACATATTATACAAAATGATTTTAACAGAAGTGAAAGAAACATATGATGATGAAAACTATTTAGTATTTTTGTTGATTATTTATATACTGGGTATGTAACTATTTATATGGCCTTTCCAAATAGCAGCCTACTTGAATTTAATGATTAGGAATGAATTTTGACAAGTATTCATAAAGATAAAATTCATTGACTATCACTAATAATTACCTCTCGATCAATTGAAGTTATGTAACTGTGACAAAGGTCCTTATCTGACCAACCTAGGGCAAAGAAGGAAGAATTAACAACACTAGATTACAGGAGTTCATTTTCAGGTAATAAATTAAATATACTTTTAAACATTCAGTATTTTTTTCTATACAGGTATATATATATATATATATATATATATATATATATATATATATATATATGTTTAATTCACAAGATTTTTTTTTAATTTTTAATTTCACAAATCCCCTGCCCCTTCTTTCTTACCATTTTTTTCCTGCCTTTTTCCATTGAGGCCACAAAACAATAGTTTTGCATATTTGGATTTTCTTTAGAACATGGTTGACTTATGAGGAACTACACATTTAAAGAAAAGTGGTAAATATTCTTACCTGACTACCCTGGGGCCATTATGGATGTAGCAGAAATGAACATGAGCATATTTGCCAGGGCCCAGCCCCAGCCATATGGTTCAGATTATGAGATTGGGAAGATATGTCAGGGCTAATAGAGACAGTGGCTACCTGTTGACTTTCAAGCAAGTGACCCCATATAGTTTTTGGTTTGGGGGAGGGTTGGTTTTTTGTTTGTTTGTTTGTTTGTTTTTTGTTTTTTTTGCATTTATGCTAACACACACAGTAATAGTTTTCATTATGCCTCTTTCTCAGGGAGTTTGTTTTGGTGTTTTTCTCTCTGTGTGTGCTTCTTTCCTCAGATGCCTGTCTCAAGCAAAATGATTTGTACATCCACACATCTAATACTTCTCCTGATTTCATGTCTCAGCATTGATTTCCTTTCTCTTCCTCTTTAATTTCCTGCCTCTATTGGTTTGATTCCTAATTCATGACAGTACCACATAACCATAACTGTATATCACACACAGTTACAAGTTAAAAATTAGAATCTGCTTATGAGAGTATATGAGACATTTGAATGAGTATGGGTTATCTCATTTAATATAATAATACCCGGATATAATCATTCTTTGCAAATTTCAGGGTCTTCTTTTTAAGATTCCACGGTGTATGTGTATATGATTTTCATCTGTTGATAGACATGTAACCGAGTATTCTTCCCTTGCTATTGTAGAGTATCAAAACATGTGGTAGGATAGAGAGTCCTTTATAATTGTAAACATTTAAAATTTTATACTTTCAGAATTTGAAGTAACAGATCTGCCTAGACCCATGCCCTGAATTCTTTTAAAGAGAAACTTGGTGCTACAAGACTAAGTTATGCTATCAAATCTGCCACATTGTTTAGTGAATCAAACAAAAGCTGGAAAAAAAAATCTTTACATTCATACCTGATTAAACTTTCTTCTATCTTAATATTTAGGAAGGAATCGTAAATACATTTTCATGATGAATCATAAAAAGGAATAACTTCTGTAAGCCTCAAAATAAGCCATGCTTTAAAATAAAATATAAAATTATTATTGATTTAACAGTTTCCCTAGTTATTTTTGGAAGAGAATAGAGAATTATCTTACAATATCTCACAATGTTTACTAAGATATTGCAGCAGAAACTATCTTTATGTTTCATAAAACAGAAATCAGCACCCAATATTTTAACTGAAATCTTCAGCCAGAACAAAAGAGCTGCATATGTTAATTATTATAATCAAACTCATTTAAATCAGTACAGTTTGGAACATTGTTTGTTTTCTTTAATTTAAGATTGGCACCTTAAAATAAAGAACCATAATAAGACATTAGTTTAATGAGGTTGGCAAGGAAACAATTTAAATTCTGTGTTCAGTTTTTAGGAATGTAAACTACTATTGAGAAGAGACTTAAACCAAAATTTCATAATAGCACATGTGTATTTTTCTCTACACTTAGACATCCTGGAAAGCATTAAAATAAAGAACATAATAAACATATGTTTCATTCTGGCTTTGGGAGTTGTTATGTCCTAACAAATCCCAAGTATCTCTGATACATAAAGACAGAGGCTATTAACACATTATCTTAATTGCATATTTAGAAAAAGTCTTTTATCAGAATGAGATATTGCTATACCATAAAAAGCAATCAGAGCTGTGGACTAAAACTGTACCTACATTCAATTCACTGAAAAAAAAAATAAAACAATCTCCAAGGTATTTTTAGAAATACATGGTAATTACAATTCAGGTGTGAATAATGTTTCTCTGAATAAAAATCTAAAAATGGAACTGGGTTGTAGTGTAACTCTTTTGTTATCAGACTCTAACAAACATATATTGTTAGAAGAGTCAATATAAATAGCAAAGAGACATAGCCTAATATTTTAGGTCATGGCCTGGAATATGTCAGAAGAAATCTGGCTAGTTATGCTATCATTTGAAGTGTTTATCAGTTACTTACTGATATAGCTGATCAACATTACAAGATTGGTAAGAGTAGGAAAGACTGGCTCCTACATTCTATCAGCTAAATAGTTTCCTTTGAGATATATACGTGCAGAGTTCTTTTTCACAAAACCAATTAATATTGCTTTAATATAGATTTTTTGTTTTGTTTTGTTTTGTTTGAGTCAGGGTTTCTCTGTGTAGCCCTGGCTGCCGTGGAACTCACTCTGTAGACCAGGCTGGCCTTGAACTAAGAAATTTGCCTGCCTCTGCCTCCCAAGTGCTGGGATTAAAGGTGTGCGCCACCACACCGGGCTTTAGTATAGATTCTACATTGACACATAAGGTTGTTATATTTCTTGTATTGTCAATAGCAAAAACTCATTAGATGCTACTGTTTTAGCAGATGTAAATGTGGTTTAGTAGTTTAATAGACTAATGCTTTATTATCAAGTGATTGTTTTAAGTGATTAGCTTTTCTTCTAGAGAAAAGAAGTCACTCACTGCACAAGAATTCTTCCATGAATTCGTTGTGAGAACAGAGTTCACAATTCAAGTTATTTACCAAAGAAACAAGAAAATTAAAAATATGCTTAGTTAGAGTTATACATGGATTTTAGAGGTTTTTCAAGTATATGCTCAAAGAGCTGAGAATTTATGAACTGAAAATATAAAAATCTAAAGTAAAAATGAACAAATTATCAATAAAAATTTACCTTACATTTGAACACTTTAACACATTATTTGCAGATTTTTTCCCCAAATAGCCTTGTAGCCTTAATAGAATTTCTGACAGCTTGTAATGATTATTTTGTCTATTTATAAATACCCATAATTCAAGACTTAAAGAAAAACAAGAAATACAGTCGACTAGGGCATAAAAATGTTAAAACAGATTTAGTTAAAGACACAAAAAAATGTTTAAACATATGTAAGAGGAAAATAGTTATCCCTACTTTTTCCCATTAAAATTCAACCAGGATATGTTGGATGCTAAGTACTACATTGATGTGTAAATTATGCAGAATGTACTACATAACACTTTCATGCTACTCACATAATTTTTAATACAGTAATAGCCCTTATTTTTATGAGACGCAGGCACCAAAATGGTCTTCCCCTCCTTCCTATGAGAACAATTTAGAGCACTCTATCTCATTATGTAATAGAAGCTCTTCTGTTCTGAGCATTTTACAGAGGCAACAGTGAAGAACAGCACATCTCAAATTAAACTAATGTAGAAGAGAGCTAGCTATTCTGGAGTGAGAAATCAACCATGTGACTTCTCAAACAAGAAAACAACCTAGCGAGTGTCAAATTGCGAGAGTCCCAAATTAGTTCCATCTATATTGGTCTCTCCTTTTGACATCAGCATTTTAGGCTGGATAATACTTTGCTGTGGAGGATTATCCAGTGTAGCCTTGGAGGCTAAGCGGCATCCTAAATGCATATACGAGAAGCCAGTGATACTGCCTAGTTTCGTGGTGCTAGCCTGCCTCCAGAAAATATCCCCTAGGAAATGAAATTGTTTCTGCTGAGAATTAACACTTGTTATAAAGACACCTAAATCATAATGATATTTGTGGTGGTTTGATTAAGAATGGCCCTCACAGGTACATACACTGAATGCCGGTATTTGAATCAGTGTGGCCTTTTTGGAGGAAGTGTGAAACTGGGAATGGGCTTTGAGGTTTCGAAAGAACAAGCCATGTCCAATGGCCTGCTCTTTCTATTGCTTGTGGATTCAGACATAGCACTCTTAGCTACTTCTCCAGTACCATGTCTGCCTGCAGGCTGCCATGTTCCCTGCCACTGATGACAATGGACTAAACTTCTGAAACTGAAAGCTGGTCCCAATTAAATGGTTTCTTTTACAAGAAAACATTGCTGTGGTCATATTAGTTCTTTACAGCAATAGACCGC
>LR752538.1:41817-78541 GCA_902729485.2 Mus minutoides
ATATATATATATATATATATATATATATATATATATATATATATATATTGCTATGGATCTTTGTGAGCTCATCTCATGCAGACCAAAAGCCACATCTTTTATTACATGTTAATACAGCCATCACCCCAGGTTCCTTATTGATCATCCCATGAATCAGAGTCCCATGACCCCAACCCCTTGATTCTTAGAAAGAAACAGCAAGCACAAGCCCAGACAATAGCTGGATGGGACCCTGCCCTGAAATTACAAATCCTACTATGCCTTTCTCTGAACCTAAACTCCCTCTGTCCCAGGCTGACCTTGAATTCAGTTATCTGTCTGTTTTTGTGGAAAATAGAAAAAAAAAAAATAAACCGAAACATGTACAACAACAACAAAACACCTAAGGACTTATCTGAGTCAGATCTTGCCCTGTGATCACCACTCTCTGATTCTCTTTATCTTCTTCCTTACCATCTTTCTGACAAGTTTGCTCATAATGCAGCTCATAATGCCTTTGTTCTTTTAGATCTGTGAATCTCTTTATACAAATCATACTGGATTCTTATATTTTGCATAGTTGAGATATTATGCATTTTCAAACATGTTTTCAGCAGTCTTTCCCACAGCCTTAAGGGCTGTCCAGAAGGTCACAGAATTGTACCATTTTGCTGAGACATAGAAACACTCCAACCTCCTGGGTTCTTGGGCTCTTGATGTTTCTGGTTATTATAGAGTAATTAACCTTGCCAGAGAGAATAATCCTCAAAGGAGAAACATGAAGATATGTACAGTATTATAAAAACTGTTGGGGTCCTACCCGCGGTCCCCCACAAACACTGGGTTCCCCAGGAGGCAGACTGGGGATCCTTAGGACTAGGTGGGAGAGAAAAAATAAAACACTGAGTCAGTTCTCAGGTCAAAACATGTCTGCGACTTTACTGAAAAAAATCTCTCTGCGAAATCTCTAGGGACCCCCCCCCCCCAACACACACACACACACTCCTGCCAGTGCTGCTCAGGTGTCTGGAATGTATAGTGAAGTCAAAAGCATTGTGGAATGTCCCAGCTGGAAGCGGTGTCCCTGATGTGGCAAGGCTGGCAAGGCAACCTGCAGCAGCCTCCAGAGAAGACAGGTGTAGATTAGCACAACGATGGAAACCAGCCTTGGCTGGAGAACCACAATGCATGTGGCTTCCTGTGGCATGTCCTCAGAGACATCAGGTCTGAGCTCCCAGCCTTGAGCTGGCTTGGGAGGGAAGGGAGACCACAAAAAACAAGCCTTATGCCCACAGCAATGTCAACATTCATGAGGCATATGATCTGCTGGCTCTGTTCCATGGTGGAATGATGTCATTTCATCCTATACATGTCCATCCCAGACTCAGAAGTCTTATTACTGGAAAATAAAATCCCATATTTCAAATATTTCACAAATCTCTGCTTCATTTTTGGCTTACTGCTATAATACAGAGAAAGCAAAAATGAAAAAAAAAATTGAAATTGTGAAGTGAATCCTTAGACCTCAGGTGGTATTAGAGTGCTTCATCTAGAAAGAACAATACATGTGAAGACAAACATGAAATTGTAAGGAAACCCAACAGAATTAGGCATCTTTTTTTTTTAACCTTATGAAAGATTTTACTTTGTTTTTTCTCCATTTATTTATTTATTTATTTATTCACTCTACATCCCAATCATACACCCCGACACACTCTCCTGACACCCACATCTCTCATATGGCCCCTCTAACTGTTCCTCTCCCCTTCTCCTCCAAGAAGAGGGCGGCCCCCTTTGGGTACCAACTCACCTAGATTTCATGTGTCAGAGTTAGCAATTTAATGTTGCTAACTGTTTGGGAGGGAGTTGGGAAGCCATGTCTGTAGTTAGCTGTGAGATAATTAAGATCATGATTCAAGATCTCATCAGTCATTTGATATTAGAAACTTGCTTTTTTTTTTTTTTTTTTTTGCTTTGGTTTTCGTTTTGGGGAGAAGAATTAGAAAGATGCTTGTGGTGAGCTACTTCATTTTAATTGCTTCATAAAACAGATAATCCATGTCTAAAAGATAACCTGCATCATTTTTTTCCAACGAAACTACCACAACAACTGTAAATTAATTAAAATTATGCTTATCCTGGTCTAGCTTCAAATGAATGGGATTCTAACTCTGATTTATTGATTAGGCTTTATGAAAGTACTAGGGGATTACCCGTTATCTAATTCTCTAATGCTAGCCTGGCTTCTTCCCCAAATACGCTCCCCAAATACTTGCAGTTAGACATTTTCTGGGTTATTTCTGCTCCAGCAGTCTAATGTGTTAGAGTGGCACTCATTGGGGCACTGGCATGTGCTTCTAGGC
This sequence comes from Mus minutoides, assembly GCA_902729485.2. Lineage (NCBI taxonomy): Eukaryota > Metazoa > Chordata > Mammalia > Rodentia > Muridae > Mus > Mus minutoides. The sequence continues at coordinate 44,160 of LR752538.1, forward strand.
CATCATGGCTAACAGAGACCGCCGGTTCTCAGTCTGCTTCTCCTCTTCCTTGCTCCTTCTCCTCCCTGTTTCTTGTCTTCCTCTCTCCTTCTCCTCTTGATCCCTACTTGCAGGCCCCCAGACTGTTAAATCAAACTCCAGCTCTCTTTATTATCCACCAGTAATTGGCTGTTGAGGTCTTTATTCAACCAATGGTTTTAAATTGTAAGGTTTGCACAAAAAAAGGCTGGTGTAAGTGAGAATTTCGTAGTCTTGGGGCAACAAGATTTTGGGGTACAGGATTTAGCATATAAATAAAAACAGTGCCAGACCAATCCCCAACAAATACCTGAGAGAAGTGACTGAGTGTACCATGAAGGCAGAGGTAATAAAATGTCATTGTGTATGCCAGAAAATAGGAAGCAAATATAAAGAAAGGACTTTGAGAATGACACAAGAGTCATGGGTCAAAATAGGCCAAATTAGCAAGAAAATAAGTAAATATAGAGTTACAACTGGAAGTAAGCCAGGTTCTAAATATGCACTTACATAAATCAACCATCCTTTATGTAAGTAAAGGAGACAACAGAACAAAGGAAACATCCTGCATAATATATGTGTGAATTTTTCTTCATAAAGACAGAGAACCCAGAAATAAGCACACAAACACACACACACAAAATGGATAGGAGAACTCAATGTAAAATACAAAATCTAGACGAGGAGAAAATAAGATGTATCAACTCCCCTGGCCTAGCAACAATGAGGCACATTAAGTAAACTCACATTTGGAATTTTGAAATCATTGCTGTATGAAACAAGCCGTAGTTATGCACTGCCTGACTTTAATTTCACGTAAGCATGTATGTGTACTATTGCTGGTGGTAAGATATTAACTGCAAAACACTATAAAGACCAACAACCACAACAACAGAACCCCATTACCACAATGTAGAGGAGTTCTCACAGGGTCAGCAGGTAAAGATCAAATCCCCACAACTTTTTCTTCAACTTCTCTCAGATTTTTCTTACCTACAGCTTTGTTTCACATTTCAGTATGTCCATGAAGCCAAATACAAAACTGTATTTGATTATTTTTATCCCACAAATAATCATGACTCTCTGCCTCAACAAATTGTTTTTATTGACATAAATTACGTAAGATTATTCTTGATTTTATAGTTTTAATTCATCCAAACCTCAAAATCTTCTATCAACCACTCACCTTATATTTGCATAGAATTACAGTGTTTCCTCTCAACTTTGTGGGGAGCGGGCGTGGCCGCATGGGCCAAAGATGGCGCCCTGGCTCTGTGCTAAAACCCTGTAACCTCGCTTGTTTACCTCAGTCTCAATCATGCACATGTGTACCTCCTTTGAGAGGTTAGTGCAACATCTTGCGAGACCATCCTATCAGCCAATTCTGCACGCTACCTTGGATGTGTGCGGCTATGATTGGGTGTTGTGAAGTGACGTGAGTGAATGGAAGAGGATAAGTATGAACAGTCCCAGAGAGTGAGAGATATATTTGATTGATTGATGATGATGGAGACACTGAAGTCTCACTGACTGAAGCTGGGGAAGCTGCAAGAAACCTCCTAATAAAGAGAAGCGGCTGCAGCTGCTCTGAACCTGCTTTTTGGAGTTAATGTCGTTATTCCAATCTCTGCTGGTCAGAGATTGGGCTCCGACATTTTGGTGCCAGAAACCCGAGAAAAACAAGAACGCATGCGACATTTTGGTGCCGAAAACTTGAGAAAAACAAGAACAGAAGCAGGAACGAGAGCTGACTGAGAAAGCAAGCAGAGCAGTGAGCGAGAGAGAAAGTGGGTGAGAGCTGCAGCCATTGATAGTGGAAATTGCCTGAGGGCCGGAGACAGGGGCCAGAACCAGCACCAATGAGCGACCCTCTCCCAGAGCTCAGGAGGGGGTCAGACTGGTTGGTCCACAGGCTCACAGGCGGTGAGGCCAAGGCTGGGTGCTCCAGGCCGGTTGTGGTGGTGCAAGCCGGTAGGTAGGATTTGCTGAAGGAAGCAGAGGCAGGAGGAGTCCTTGCTGTCAGAAGTCCGGAGACTCGAGAAGCAGTGAAAAGGTCCGCATTAAGCAGTGGAAAGATATTTTTAAAGATAATTTTTAAATGATTAAGGTTCCCGGTTATAGGGACGAGCAAGGTTCCCGTTTGTTGGGTTGAGGGTAAGGTTCCTGGGAAGAGCAAAAGTTCTCGGTAATTGAGATGAGCATTGAAAGTTTAGGCCTAATTAACTTGCAAAAAAAAGGGGGGGGAGTACCCAAGATGGGGTCCATTGTATTAAAGATAGAGCAGGTCAGGGAGGTTTTAGAGGAAGTAAAGATCATATTGCAGCTTAATGGACAGAGTGAAGAGGGTAGTTCAGGTGAGACTTCAAGTTCCTCCGACAGTGAAGAGGAACTAACTTCTAGAGTATCAAAAATGAGGCTAAGAAAAGACAGGCCTCCAGAACCATCTGCTCCACCATTAACTTCGCCAATCCCTTACTACGGGGAAGAGCATGGCAAGGGGCGCAGTAAGCATGCATCTGTATGGCGTAATATCTCTCCTGAGGTAGGCGCTTTCCCTGTGTTTCAGGACCAGCAGGGTCAGAGATACCATGAACCCCTGGATTGGAAAGTTATCCAGAGGCTCAAGGAGTCTGTATCAACATATGGAGTACAAGCCTCATTTACTGTTTGCCAAGTAGAGGCATTACAGAGGCATTGTAAGACTCCTTTTGATTGGATGAATCTCTGTAAGGCAGTCTTCATGGGAGGAGCTTATTTGAATTGGAAAGCAGCGTTCTAGGCTGCTGCTAATGCTACTAATGGCCAGCCAGCCTGGAACATAGATATGTTTATGGGACAGGGAAATTTCACAAATAACCAGATAGGTTATCCAGACCAAGTTTATGAACAGATTAACACCTGTGCTATAAAGGCCTGGAAAATGCTTTCTGGAACAGGAGACTTAGGAGCGAGCCTTTCTAAGGGGAACTTTTCTGATTACCTTGCCAGAATGGTTGAAACTGCAGGTAGAGTGTTTCCAGACATGGATCAAGCCATGCCTCTTATTAAGCAATTAACTTATAAATAGGCCAATAAGCGTTGTAGGGATGCCATTCAACCTTATAAGAACAAGTCAGTAGATGTCTGGCTGAAGGTATGCAGAGATATTGTAGATACACCATTGACGAATGAAGGACTTGCCAAAGCTATCTTAGCAGGACAGAAAGGTCAGAAGAATAGAACTGGTTTGAAGAGTATTTGTGGAAGATGTTTCTCCTGTGGCCAATCTGGGCATATTAGAAAGGATTGTCCTAATTGCTTTCACGTTGCTGCGGCCCCTCTGGCTAGGCAACCTAAGCTTTGCCTGAGATGCAGAAAAGGAAATCATTGGGTTGGAGAATCCCAGTCTAAATGGGATGTGGATGGCCGCCCTCTTGTGCCCATTCAACCAGGTTCGAGGTCAAAAAATGGGCTTTGGGGCCCTCTGCCCCAGGGCCCTCAAATAGAGCAGTGCAGACACCTACTCAGTGGCCCATAATGCAGCAGATCCCTCGACGTCCCCATCTGAGGGTAACCCCAGAAGAGCTACCACAGGAAGGGCAAGATTGGACATCTGTGCCATAGCCAGACTCATATTAACACCAGATATGGGTGTACAAGTTATTACCTCTGATTTTAAGGGACCCCTTCCTGATAGTACTGTGGGATTACTTTTGGGTCACAGTTCAGCTATCTTAAAAGGGCTGATAGTGCATCCAGGTGTGATAGATTCAGATTATGTAGGAGAGGTAAAAATCATGGTTTCTTCTGCCCGAGGTATATGTGCTATATCTCTGGGAGATAGAATTGCACAGATAGTATTATTCCCCAGTTGTCATGCTAAGTATTCAACCGAGGGATTAATTAGAGAAAAAAGAGGATTTGGCTCTACAGGGGATTCAAGGGTATGGTTCTCTATGGACATTAGGAGAACGTCCTCTTTATATATTAAAAATTCAGGGAGTATCTATTTGGGGATTGTTAGATGCCGGAGCTGATAAAAGCATTATTAAGGAAGCAGACTGGCCATCGAATTGTCTGATTCAGACTTCTGCACAGACCCTTTGAGGGCTGGGTTTTGCACAAGATCCTAATTGTAGTGCAGGAATATTGAAGTGGGAAGATGAGGAAGGACATACCGGTACCTTCCAACCCTTTATACTGAGTATTACTATATCTTTATGGGGAAGAGATGTGATGCAACAAATGGGCGTGAAATTGACTACAGGAGGTTTCATCTATAGCCTGCAAAGTGAGAAAATCATGAGGAGAATAGCCTTTAAGGCTGGTAAAGGATTATAGCTACAGATTTAACTCCCACAGGAGTATTTTGGCAAAGTGGACCTTTGGGCTGGGTTTATTTGCATCGCTCCCCTGCTAAAGTTCTATCCTGGTATCCTGAATCTATAGCACAGCTGATAGCAAAGGCTCTGAAAATAAGTGTAGGAGCTTTTGGTAAACAACCAGAAGCCATAATTACCCCCTATACACCCAAACAAATAGAAGTGTTAGCTGCTACTAATGACGAATGGGCAGTGGTGTGTACAAGTATGACAGGTGAATTTGATACTTATTACCCCTCTAGCCCTTGGATTCAGTTTGTTTTAAGAAATCCTGTGATTTTTCCTAAGATCACAAGGCTAAAGCTGATTTCAGGTGCTGTTAATGTATTTACAGAAGGATCTAATTAGATATTTTTAGTTCAGTTCTCAAACTTAAGTGATTAAACTCTTAAACTTGAATGCATTCACAGGATTTTATTAAAGTTGTTTTATGTTTTAAGGATATCTAAACTAGTCCCCCATTCAAGATACATAAAACAGCTACAGAAGTTGCATCCAAATAGCTGTCCTTGGAGACAGTAGGAACGATTTATTCTTCTGCACAAATTCTTAGATTTAGAGGATTTTCTTCCATAGATCTATGATTTACACTTGAGTGTATTGAGAAAGTGAGCTAATTTCTGTATTTTGTTTTCATGCCTAGATGCATACTTTCTTGCAGTTTTGAGAATTGCTCTGAAAACCCCTTAAAATCAAGGGACCCTTAAGCTCAATAGAAAGTATCTAAGATATTAAGGTCAAGAGTAAAGCAATAGGGATGCTTATACAGAAACGGTCTCCCTGATGAACTTCCCTTTCTGCGTCTTGTTTTGTAGAAATTAACACTTTGAACTATCTCAGCATTCATTTTTAGGTCAAGAATAGGACGATTAAACAGTATTCAGAATTAAATTGTGTCTCTTCACCTCATTAACTTTCATGGTAAAAGATAAAACAAGCAAAAATCCTTTACATGAAATATGCTGTTATTCAGATCTCTCTCTCTTGCAAGGTATTCTAGACCAACCTTTGATTTCTATCATAAGCTGCTTCTATGAAACAAGTCATTATTGACAAAATCGAGCCACGTACTTTACTCAAATTTTCTCTCAATAGCTACCAATTATTGCAGATGCCTTTCCTTTGTCTATTCAACTATCTTCTTAAGATTACTATGTGTTTGAAAAAGCATATTCGGAAAATGTATTTCCTTCCCACTTTTCAGAACTACTCAATCAAGACTGTCTTTTCAATGCCATTAAAGGTTTTATTTATTTTTCTATAGCAGGACATATGTTAAAATGTATTTGACTGAATTTTATTGGTATCTACAGTAGAAAATGATTCAGGAAATGTTGAAAGAATGCATACCCTTAACGGATAGCTTAATATTGAACACTGTCTTAGTATCTTCAGAAATGAACATGAGCTGTAGTTCTATGAAACAGAAAATGTCAATGCCTCTTATCAAAGTTATAAAATTCCATAGTTTTCTTAGTACTTATTTTGTTTTATTCAGTCCTCATCGTTATACTATGAAATTACTTCACAGCACATAGCAGTATGATGGACTGAAAAATGTACCCCCTAAATTCAGAACTTAACTGAATTGTTAACTAATTAAACTTAACTTAATTAAAGTGCTAAGTTATGACACCTATCAAGTTCAAATTAAGACCCAATCTAATACAATTTATATTTTTAGAACAGAGATTCTTTTTAAAAGAGACATTCAAGGTGGGAAACCATTCCAAAACCAAACCAAACCAGCAACAAAAACAATAACAAACCGAGCAAAACTAAACCATAGATGATGTAAAGGGACCTAAGGGTAAGATAACCATGTTCAATCCAAGGAGAAAGTTCTGGAAGTGTTTTCACTCCCAGACTGCAAAGTACTGATTCACCAGTACTTGGATCCCACAGAGTTTTGAAACTCTGAAATGGTCTTTAACATTTCTCTACCCTTCCAGCTCTATACTCAATTCCAGTGAGTCTAGTCAACTACCATGGGTAGAGATGATCCCAAATTAACTTAGAAACTTTTGACTCTGGACTTTTCTACTTTCAGCACCGCAAAGGCAATACTTAGTAACAAGTGCATTTCTCCATTTCTCCTCACATTTTACAGACAGGCTCTTGCTTATGCTGGTTGAGTCTGTATTGGGTTTACAGCACGGGGCTGCTGTAAACTCTTAGTGCTCCCAGCTCAGCCTCCCGAGTACTAAGAATAGAGATGTGACAGTATGTCTGGTATATCCCTCAATTTCTTGAATATTACCCATGTTAGCTATATCCTGTATAATCTCCATCAGCATGCTAGGCAGAAGCAAGAAATGAGATCTCTCAGGCAAACTATACAAGCAGGAGTCAAACAAATGCATTCTAGTACATTAAGTTATGATACTGGATGCATTGTAGAGTGGACATTTTCAATTTAGGGTCAGTTACTGTGAACAAAGCCCTTTCAAGTAGAAGAGCAGCCATCTTAAGATCATTACTATGTTGTCCTGGTTGTTAAGAATTAAGTTCTTAGCAGGGCAGTGGTGGTGCACGCCTTTAATCCCAGCTTTTGGGAGGCAGAGGCAGGTAGATTTCTGAGTTCAAGGCCAGCCTGGTCTACAGAGTGAGTTCCAGGACATCCAGGGCTATACAGAAGAACCCTGTCTCGAAAAACCAAAAAAAAAAAAAAAAAAAAAATTAAATTCTTCAAGAGGCTTAAGTCAAGTAACAGGATCTGCATTGTTCAAAGAGACTCAGTTCTTTATCACTTTTATTGCTAGTTGACCACTACATACATTTAAACAGCAGTTTTGACTTCATAATGCAAAAATAGTACCTAGCCTAGGAGGTGAGACCTCAGATTTAATGGGAGTATCTTTGGGTTCCAATTCTGATTGAGTTATTTTATAGCTGAATTTTTTTTAACTCAGTTCATCTGTTTGTATTCTCAGTTCCAAACTTGTTAAATATCTGTGAATGTTAATATAGGTTGCCTATTTTAAAAAGAAGAAAAATGATATTAAAATAACCAAAACATTGAAAATAAGTTTAGAATTTCATTTTATAAAAATATTTAAGAATATATAAAATTAATGATACATGTTTAATATAATAAATTTAAAACAGTAAAAGGTAATAATTTGGTCTTATAGTTTTATGAAGTATAGTAAACATGATAGCTATTAACTTTTTACCTCAATTCACTGAATACAATTCTGGTACACTTTTTTTTTCTAAATTAATTTATTAGGCTATCAAAATTTTTGTAACAGCTTTATTTTCCATTATTTATGATCAGACACTCTTGACAAGTAATACTTGGTAATTTTTAAATTTGAGAAGATTCTTTTTTAAAGGTGTCATTATAAGTAATGCTAAGAATATTTTTAACTAACACAATTTGGTTTCATGTCACCTTAAATTTAATTTTGAATTAAAAGTTAGACAACGATATTTTAATACTCCTCTGACATATCCTGTAATTTGAGGACTCAATTTAGGAAGCAAAAAGTGGATTCATGATACATCTATAACTCAAAATGTCTCCTAATGCGTTTTATCTTTGTATTCTTGATTAAAAGGAAGAGCAATTTTAAAGTTGTTTCTGCAGTTAATTTTAGGTTCATGTGGAAATTATGTTTTCTTTGTAATTTCTTTTTGGAAGGTTGTGAATATTTGCTTTCCAACATCACTGCACTAAGCCAGTCTCCCACACTTATTGAAGAATCCCCAGTTCTTAAAGTGTTCTATTGTACTGTGAAGAAGACCTTTCCATTTTGTAAAAGATGCCCTATCACTCTATATATGCATTGGTATTAACAGTCTTGTACATTCCCCAAGAGGAAGAGTTAATTTTTGTGTACATGCTCCATGATATGCTCTGGCAACGGAATGCCCAGTCCTATTCTCCCCATGGTGAGAATGTTGAATCACATGCTCAGAAGTTGAGTCACTCTTATTATAGCCAAGGACACAGCTGCCACCAGCAGCTATTATCATAGTTGTTAATGTGGCTTCAGATCACATTGGCCATTGAAGGGACACAGAGTGCCCTGTTTCTCCTGTCATTTGCAACTATATGTTCTGCCTCCTTTTCAGTTGTTTAATTCCACCATCAACCCTACAGCCCTGAGTCCACCCTTGAACCACACCACTCAGTCTGAACGGGATCATCTCCCAGGTTTGACATGAAACTCAATACAGGAATTAGTAAGAATTTCAAGAACTTTAATCTAAATAAAAAGCTTAATGGGGAGCAAGGTTTTACATTTTACTATAAAGGCTGTATACTTGTCTTAGTAATGGTTTCTAGTCCTGAGAAAAACATCATGACCGAGAAGCAAGTTGGGGAGGAAACTGTTTATTCAGCTTATACTTCCACACTGCTGGTCATCACCAAAAGAAGTCAGGAGTGGAACTCAAGCAGGTCAGGATACAGGAGCTGCTGCAGAGGCCATGGAGGGATGTTTCTTACAAGTTTGTTTCCCCTGGCTTGCTCAGCTTGCTCTCTTATAGAACAGAAGACTACCAGCCTAGGGATGACACCACTCACAATGGGCCCTCCCACTTTGATCGCCAGCTGAGAAAATGCCTCACAGATGGAGCTCATGGAGGCATTTCCCCAACTGAAACTCCTCTTTCTGTGATAACACCAGACTGGGTCAACTTGACACACAAAACCAGCCAGTATAACTAACCCCTGTCAACTGGACAAACAAATTGCTATTAAGTCTCAACTCTTACTTTCTTATCCATCCACAAGATCTAAGTAACTTTAAAAGTCCCACAGTCTTTACAAATTAAAAGTTCAATCCTTTAAAAGTATCCATTATCTTTTAAAATTCAAAGCCTTTTAAAAATTCAAAGTTTCTTAACTGTGGGCCTCAGAAGTGTCACTGAACTGCTAGTGATAAGACATGTGAGCAATGTGTCATAGCAGCAGAGACGTGTCACTGATACCAGAAAGTAAAAATGCTCTGTCACCAATAGACCTAGAAAAGTAAAACTAATGCACCAAGGTTATAGTTCAATATAACTTGTTTCCACCCTACCTCTGTCATGGTATAGGAATTCTTGGGTATCTGCTATCTTTACTTTAATTGATGGAAAAGAAGACTTTCCACATTCTGATACTTCTTGATTTGTTCAGAAAGTAGTGATTGCTAGGTGACAAGATGAAGGAGATTCCAAATGGTGGTAAGCCCCCCCTACCTAGACAACAGAGAGAGGAACTATTTTTCTTTGAAAGATTAAAAAAGGTAGAAGCAGCAGCTGTAGACATAAAAGGAAAGTATCTGAAGTCTCAATGAAAATTTGAAGGAGTGTAGGTGCCAGTTAGAAGATGCCTCACCCCACTTCCTCACCAGCACCTTTTTAAATACAAATAACCAAGCAAGCAACAACCCTGCTGGCTTCTATTGGTGTGTTTAGTGTGGTGTCAAGGAAGGGGTCCCTTGGACCCTGCTCAGTGTATAGCATGCAAATGGGACTAGAAGGCATCCACAAAATCCTGTTCCTATACTCCTAGCAAACTCCCCAAATGCTGCAGCTATGGCAAGATGATCCTTGCCAGGATTATCCCTTTTGAAGTGCTACAAAACTGGTGCTACACCCAGTTTACTGAAACTAGGTCTGAAATAAGAAGCAAGGGAAATCCCCTGACACCACTCTAGGGCAAGAATCAGACAAGAAGCTGGGAGAACCTACAAGAGAGTGTTGAGAGGTCTTTGCTGTGTTACTTCCCTGAAAAGAATCCTCAAAGATGCTGAGGAAATACTCCAGGCTTCATGAGATGCAAAGAAAAAATAGTTCTTAACTCAAGAGCCTAGGATTGGCTTCATTAGCATTTTTGATGGGGAGAAATTTGCCACTAGATGGCACCACACCTCGATTAGATCGATCCTAAATAGGTCTGAAAGGCACAGCTGGACTCCTTACTATCCACCTTGCTACAAGGTATGTCTAGTCCTGGTCATTTCTTTATTGCAACACCATAACCAGTAATAAAATCTGCCCTAGTGTTGCTGGCCAGTGTATATGCCATTGCCTGCTTTTGTGTTTGAATTCTCTCCATACTACTAAAGTGGATATTTACACATATTACATACGTGTATAGGAGGAAGAGAGACAGAAACACACACACACACACACACACACACACACACACACACACAGAGGGAAAGAAAGGAGGGAAGGCGGGAAGGAGGGGAGGAGGAGGAGAGAGAAGCCATAGCATGAGTAATAGGCAGAGATCACATTTATCTTGAATCCAGAGCATGAACAGTGTGCAGGCTTTCTGTGTAATTTCTCAGGATTCGTAGTGATTCTCATTGACTACTTAAACTACTATTAGCAACATGCATTTTCATTAATTATATATTACATATCTATTCTAGGGTCATGTTTTGCATAGCTGTAAAAATTTGGTCTATTATTTTAACTGAGATGGATTAAATAGGGTCAAATATCCAAAGAACAGTCCCACCAAATCCATAAAAACGTGAACCTGACTGAGGTCCTATTTTATAGTGCCTACCATTACTGTAAGAAAGAATTGAAAGGTTAGACTGTTGAGAAAAGATTGTCAAATCTTTAAATACACACAAATTAAAAATGTATTCAAAGTTTATCTGAGAGCACTAGTAAAATATGTATGCATAACTTCCAAATAGAGATGAAGCACATTTCCCATGTTGAAGTTAAAACCCCAGTTATATTAAGGAAATTATACTTTGCTGATAAGCATGGGCATCTGCAGAAGGAAATCTAAACACACTCTAGGAAAAGCACATCACCCTACCATTACATGTTCATCACATAGTTTATTTTGAGCCTTGTAAATGGTTAAAAGGCAGCCAGGTAAATAAAGAAGTGGGCGACACAATAGGGAAACTTACTTCACAGAAGCAAAAAGCCAGGCTAAGCTCAGTGGATACCTAAGACAATGGTTTTCTAAAGCGATAAACTCATTAAGGAGGATGGAATGAATATTGACTCCTTCTTGAAAACTGAACTCTGACAATTGTCCACAAGCCAGATTCCCAGGAACAGTATACTCCTCTGTCCATGGCTCCTACAAGGTTTGCAGGTTTGAGCACTCAGCCTAGGGCATTCTGATCATGGTTATCTCCAGTTCAGCAATATGTGGGTGTTTTATTAACCAACTTTAATCCAGTATCATTCTAAAATAAATAAACTTGAATAGCTAGGGCTGTTTGCATTATTAAAGCTGTTCATTGTGTTTTTGTGTATTATTCCACTTGAAGTAATATTCAGACACTTCAAATTATCTACTTAAAATTAATGATAGTTTAAAAATAGATATAAAATTTTAGTGAATTCAGATGTAAATAGCTGGATAGAATGGTGCCATTACATCCGAGAGCACAGCCTGATTACTAAAAGTTCTAAAGCCTTTCATGTGTCAGGATGACTTTAGAGCTTTGTTCTGATTCAGGATTGCCAAAGTTTGAAAGTTAAGGTCATTATATTGTATCATCTAACTTCTCTCAGTGCTATTTTTCCTGTTCACTTTTGTATTTCTTCCCCAAATAACTAATTTTAAAGTACAATTTGTTTTGACTCAACCAAATTGGATTATGTAAATTGGATTATTGGATTATTCAATAAATTGGAGGAAAAACCACAAATCATAATGATGACATAACAGTATTCACGGCAGATATTCATTTTAAATAAAGTTCTCTTTAGCAAAGGCAGCACTACTAACTGTGGGGAACTATCACTGTGACCTGGTCCTTCCTAGTCCACATCCTGGATCAGCATCTCAGACGTCACACAGAATGGAACCTCTAACACACTCATGGAAAAATGGAAACCACATTTTGATATCCAGTTCTAGGGAGGAAACTGCGTTGCCAAAAACAATTTATTATGCAATATTTCACTTCAACTATCTGCAGCATGATAGCTAAAAACCTGTTTTCTTCTCTTTTGTTCTGGTTTGCTGAGGAAACAAAGTGCTGCCTACACAGACACCTGAACACAGCAGCCAAGATCTTTCTTTATAAAATGAATTATGTCTACACAATGAAAAGAGTGACCGTGTTTCCTTTCCCTGTCAAAATTCTGTATATCTTGGAATAGGAGAACTCTTATACAACTTTTCCATCTTAGGTGGCACTAGATGTCGAAAAAGGCAAATTAAATACAGATTAAAAACAAAATATTTGAACTTCACCTTGGTAACATTGTTAGAATGCAGACTATTAGAAACACACACATTTTAGCACCATCGACCCTGGGGCTCCTTTTTCATTGCTACATCTCTTTTTTCATCCTTACAAAACGGATATTACAATTTGTGATAAAACTCCATTGAACTTCTTAAAACACTTAATAAAGAAGAAAGTTCATAATCATTAAAAATTTAGTTATTTTTGTAGAGATCTTTTCCTTACAAAATAACATAATTATGTTTATATAGTCTACAGTCATAGAAGCACTAAAATTCTGATATATGTGGGTCTTGATATGGTGCACACATGCAATAAATTGCTTTATGATACATTAAAATTATTTGGTTTAGATATGCATTTTAGTAAGTAATTTTAAAATATTATTTTATTTAAAAATATAAAACCAATATCACTTCCCATTCCCTTTCTCCCTTTTACCTGCATCCATATACCCTCCTTTGAACCCATGCCCCCTCAAGTTATCTACTTGTGCTTTATATTTTATTTTTTTTGATTATCATTAATACATTCATGGATGTATGTGTTTATGTTATGCATTCACATGCACAAATATTAAAAACAACTTGCTGAGTCCATTTTTATTGTTTGTGTGTATGTGGTTTTAGGGCTAACCTTTCTGTTCAACAACAACTAATAAGAGGGCTTATCACTGGAAGAGGCTAATTCTCCCTCTCTGAGCAGGAATTGGTTACCTGGAGTTCTTTGGTTTGCTGTGGGGCCTTGGGGAATTTCAGCTCTTGTATTAACATGTCCATCAATACTGTTCTGGTCTTGCTTATGCAGTGTTTCTAGGAGAGACTGTTTCAGAGCAGACTCCCTGGTCTTCTGGCTCTTACACTTTTTCTGCCCTGACATTCAGTGTACTCTGCACCATAGATGTAGAAGCTGTGACGTAGATGCATATAGAGGCTGTGCTCCTCATTGCTTTCTGCATGTGGCTTCAGGGCTGAGCACTGTGGTCAACAACTTATAAGGAGTCTTAACTGGATACTTAAAGTTATATTTTTCTGTGATGGTCCTCATTCTCTGTAAAAGAGGGTTCTTTCATGATGAGTGGTAGCTATACCTACCTATGAGTGTATAAAGGTATTCCTGGGTTGTTTACTAAAGCCAGAAGAAACCATATTGTAAATATTTACCTACAATTATACAAAAAGCATGCATATAAATGTTGTATTAAATATAGTAAATGCATTATATGTGTTTATTAAAGAAAGGACTATGGCTTGTCAACAGTGCTCCCCATAAGAACCACCAAGTAACAAAAACCCCAGTCCCAGGCATAGGAAACCTTTTAATATAGATTATTGATGAAGCACTTGGTTGTTTTTCAGAGACTGATGGTTGGGCCCTTATTAATGAGAACACCACATATAGAACTAGATGATTTGAACTGTTTCTGTTCTGGTGGTGCAGTTTCCACTGTTCCAGAAAATACTATGCAAACTGTCAAGATTGAGAATGAATTAAACAGTCTGACCCAAGTGGTGATACCCATGGCTCACAATTACCAGCATTGGAAGATACATAAAGGTGACTACATGGCACTCACATGTCGGTGGCAACGAACAGCTGTCTGATTAGATGTAAACTGGCCTGGTTCTGGAAACCTAGCAAGCTTACTAGGTGAAGTAGTCACTTTAATTTAGAATGGCAGCCCTCTGAGAGACCCAACAAGCAGCTTACTGAGACAAATGCAGATAGTTACAGCCAACTAATGGGTTGAATTGAATTAGGGAGAGGCTGGAAGAAGTTGAGGAGAGAGACTCAGTAGGATCACCAGCAGTCTCAACTCACCTGGACCTCAACCTCCAGAGATCTCTCAGACACTGAGCCACCAAGTAGGCAGCATACAAGGGATGGTCTGAGGACTCTAAAAATATACAGCAGAAGACTGCCTGATCCAGCCTCAGTGAGAGAAGAGGCACCTAACCCTTGAGAGACTGGAGGCACACAGGGAGTGGGGAGGCCTAGTGAAATGGGGTGGGGTAGGGGGACATCCTCTTGGAGACAGGGGAGGAGGAAGGGGATGAGGAACTGTCAGAAGGCAGACCAGGAGGGGAATAACAACTGGACTGTAAAAAAAAAAAAAAAAAAAAAAAAAAAAAAAAAAAAAAAAAAAAAAAAAAAAAAAAAAAAAAAAAGATTAAAGATAATGTTTAAAAAAGAAAAATAAATCTTCTTAGAAAATATACTAGACCCTGTTCTCACATTCCAAGACAAGCCTAATCCATTATTATGTTATAAATCATATTCTTATACAATAACCTTTATTATTACAGACAAAAAATATAATGCATAATTGAAATTTCTATTTCTTTATACATAATCTGTTCTAAATAGCTAGTTTTGAACACTTACTTCAACCACCTTCATAATCTATAGGCAAACTTAGAAGTCTATATATAATGTGCGTGTGTGTTTATGTTCTATGTATAGTTATATTTCATATGTAATATATTAACATGTATAGCTTATCATGAGAGTACCACTTTAAGCCTTTAACATCACCAAACCCTGTTTACCTTGCGCCTATACTGCTGACACAACAAGAGCTTGTTGTGTCAACTAATAGCTTGCCCAACAAGAAAGTCAAAATGAAATCTCTGAGTCATTTTCATTCCTACTTTGATTTCAGTATTCCGGAGGGCAAAAGGCATGACTTATGTAACACTTTTAAAAGAAAAACCAGTGCAAGCTGTTGCAATAGCTTTAGTAACATGTGTATATATTGACGTATTTATTGTTGGCCACAAAACTAAACTTTTTGCAGGTAAAGACTTCTGGTAAAATCAGGGAAATTCCTTAGTTAATGTTTGAGAGGCCAAGGTTTTCAGGCCCACACATAGAGAAGAAACCTCACCTTTGTGATTTAATTATGTGTTAAATCATTTGGAAGTTACAACTATTTTCTTTATAATTCATATGTGTTTATTGACTTTTTTTGGGGGGTGGGTGGGTTTGAGACAGGGTTTCTCTGTGTAGCCCTGGTTGTCCTGGAACTCACTTTGTAAACCAGGCTGGCCTCAAACTCAGAAATCTGCCTGCCTCTGCCTTCTGAGTGCTGGTATTAAAGGCATGCTCCACCATGCCTGGCTTGACTTTTTTAATGTTAAAGAAACTAGAGGTATTAGTTACACATATGTGATCCCTGTCCATCACATTTGTAATGCACTAGTAAACTTTGCCCCATGAATACATAAAGTGGATGAAATAATCTCCAAGTCTCCTAACCTCTTTCTCCGTGGTTACTCTTATATTTCTCTATTCCTTAGGACTTAGTTCTTCTATGTTCTTCCTAGTGTTCCATCATTACATTCAACACGTGCTTTAGGTGAGTTAACTAACACATCTCCCTGCTTTGCAGGGTTCATTGCATGGATTGAATGAAGGATGAGTGATTGACATGGTTATTCTTTAAATTGGAGTATTCCAATTCTTCACATAACCGAACAAGTTCTTGAAGACATCTTTTTTTCTTTTCATCAAATCCAAAATGTTCTCTCTCTCTCTCTCTCTCTCTCTCTCTCTCTCTCTCCTTTCTTTTCTTCTAACTTGACTATTGAACAGCTAAAATAAGCCAGAAAAACAAAAGTTCAGGTTATTGATGTAGATGATCACACATCAGAGATACTGGAACTGAAAATCCCAGATAAATAATTAACAAAAACAAACAACAACCAACCAAACAAAAGAACCTGTTTTTTTTGTCAAAAAGACCTATGTTGGGAGTACTGTAATGGGAGGGTGATCTCAGGTAATCTACATAATCTTGTAGTTCTTTAAACATCCAATAATATGTCCATTTAGATAGTGTTATGAGTATATATTAGTAACAAGATGGCAATTTTTATCATATATTGAAGATGACTAGAAACATTTTATAAATATGGTTATTGTAACATTAAATAAGACTAAAATAAGTGTGTCTTACCAAAGAGGTACAAATATAGAACAGTTGGGATGTACAACAAGAAAACAATCCTGCAGAGGATTTCATGATGGATTAAAGAGATTTACAAATGACCAATCATGGTAATATAATTTCCAAATGTTCCTGGAAAATATCCCTGTCTCACTTCAGTTTTCCGTAACTTTATGTTTTAAAATTGTCAAGCTTAAGACCATGGTCTATATATTTACTTTTTAAAATTTCTAATAAGTATTTTACACTCAAAGCCTGCTTAAACACACTCACACGCAATTTAATTTTCAATAGACAAAGCCCAGAGGATGAGCAGTGTACTTTAATTGTCCCCAAATAACAAAACCTATTGTAAAAAAGAAAATAACTTTCAAATGTTTCACCTTAACAATCTACTGCCAACCTTTTAAGAAGAACATACTTATGATGCTCCATGAATCCAGATATGTACTGACATTTTAAATTTTTATTATTTTTGTTGGCTTCTAGTAACCTTTACATATACTAACTTAGTGTTATTCTATTTTTAAAAAAATAGAATTTTGTTGTCATGATTTGATAGTCAGGAGGCTAAAAAGTGAGTTTTGTGCATTTTTCCCTATTTCTTTTAAATTATTTACCCATTTTGTTTTTCAAGTGTGTGTTTGTATGCTGATAGAGAGGTCACAAGACAACTCTCTGAAGTTGTATCTTGTCTTAAATACGCCCTGTTATTTCTAGGTGGGCTATCAGCTTCTGGTCCATGCTCCTGTCTCTTCCTTCCACCCATCTATTGAAATCCAAGATTACACATGAATTCCACTCCATCTTTCTTTATTTTTTCTTTCTTTTTTTATTTTTAGTGGAAATTCCTGATATCTAACTCTGTACAGCAGGCACATTTACATACTGAGCTATCTTCTGCCCTCTTCTTCTTTCTATAGTGAATAGTGTACTTATTTGATAAAAGAGAAGTAGTTTGAGACTATTTTTGCTTTATCATTCACCTGTCTTTGTTTCCAGAAGCAGTAGTGATCCTTTAAAACATTTATGAGTCTCTCCTCAACTGCCATTTACAAAACCAAACAAACATAAATACTGGAATAATTAATTATGGGATGAAACCTTTCCTGCCAATGAGGTTATGATTAAGGCAAGGTAACTACAGATTGCCTGCCTTTGAGGCTTGAATACATAAGCTTAGAAGCATTATTTTTTTTATCGTAGTACATATTAAACTATTAATGACAAAGATAGCCATAGAAGACTATGCTTGTAACATTTTAAACTGTTTCTGGAAATAAAAATGGAGTTTCAGATCATGTCAGATATGTGGAAATTTTCAGCTCTTTTTTCATTATCATAAATATGATTTTAAATGCCAAGGATAATTTTCCTGATGAGTTACACAAAAATTATAATTCCAAGAAAATTAAAACACTTCAACAGTATTTAAAAGACATACTAATCAACAATGATGGCCTCTGGGAGAATTGAGCTAAATATGAAATATTAATGTGATAACTCATATTTTTAAATGCTGTGAAAATGGTGCCGATAGCTGAAATTAGACAGGTTTTATTTTTGTGCTATAGTAATTGCCCACTCTGTTAAAACATGAAATACAATCTACACACAGGTAATGAATAACAATTTAAATAAATTTTGGGCTAATCTTTATAATTTAAAAAAAAAAAGGACTCTCAAAGAAATATACTGAATCTTTTTATCCTGGTTTTGTTAGTGATGTATATAAAATACTACTTTATGGTTTTTGTTTTGAACAATTTTAGTACAGATAAAAAGAAAAGTGTGTATTTCTATAACATCTCTGGATAATATATACTTATAAATATTATTTTAAGCTATCATTCTTCTTGTTCTCTAGCTTGGCTTCAACTTTTGGGTCTTCTCTTTTTCTCATATCGCAAATCAAATGTATGTTGGTTGACATTTTTTTAAAACCAAAATTCAAGTCTTGGCTTATTCTGTATAAGTCTACATGGCACAATGATTATGTACTCAACTATTCTCTATCCATGTGGTTCAGAATATCCCAAGTCATTGAGGTTAATATTGGCCATGGGGCAAGGGCCTTGCACATGCCTCCACTGTATCTTCTGAAGCCAGTCTTCAGAGTGTGAGACTGAAGGATTAGAATAAGCGAAAGGAAGACAGTGAGTATGAGCAGGTGATAGTAGGGAAGTCTCCCTCTCCTCCACTTAACCAAACACTCAGATAAGTGCAATTCCAACAAAAGGATCTGTAAATATGCCACAATTTTGTTTACCTATTTAAATAATTTTAGGATTATACAAGTTATACTTGCTTCACTGAAATATTAAAAGTCTGTATTATCAGACAGCATAGGTATGCGCTTGTTAGTGTGCAGACATACAATTTGTAAGAAAAGTAAAACTTCATGATTCTTTTTTTCATCCTCCAAAGAAAGGCAATGTGTGTAGCTGTAAGGATATTTTATTTAAAATTTAGGGATAAGTATTTAGCTTGAGAGCCATCGACAGACTCAAGTGCACAGATGAAACTGGCTCTGTGTGGCAGTTCATCTGAAAGGTAAGGAGCTGGAGAGCACTTGGTGGAAAGATGCATGAATAAAGGAGGGGAAAGGGAGAAGTAAGCAAAGAAACACCAGAGCAGGTTTAGAGAAACAGTAAGAGAATACAAACATATCTTCAAGGTAAAAAGATGAGGTCTAGGATACTTCTCAAAAAAAATCCAATTTCTCCTATTGTCTTTTCACAGTTTTTCCCACAAAAGGCTTAAAGCTTTTTAAATGAATTTCCTGCAAGGAACAAAGAAAGGTTCTGAGCTCTTATCTAGAGGCAAAAATCTTAGGTATAATTAGAGTAGTACCATTATGTTCTTTGTGTGTGTGTGTGTGTGTGTGTGTGTGTGTGTGTGTGTGTGTGTGGTTATAGGTGTGTGTGCTTGTGTGTATCCAATTTTGCATGAGTGTGTGTGTATGTGCACAAATGTGTGTTTGTGTGACTGCATGTGTATGCATAGGCATATGCAGAAGAGAAAGAATACTAACAGAGAAAATACAGCTAAATATTTAAAGAGAAAAACAAGGAAATGAGTCTCAAAAAAAAAAAAAAAAAAAAAAAAACCAGAGGTCTAAGATAACAATAAAAGCCCACTTTTTAAAGTATTTTTGCAGGACAAAGCATATTTTCAAGCACATTTCCATAGTTTTTTCAAATTTATAGAAAGACCATGATTAGATTTGAGCAAGAACAGAAAGACAATTGTAGAGTGTTATTTAAAATGTGAAATATTCAAACAAAACAGTCAGAGAAAAAGACATGCTTTCTTTTTTTTTTTTTTTAATGAAAGACCCATGTCAGTTAAAGAGTTGAGGCCCATAGCAGAGTGAGGTCATTCATTCTCCATTTTCCTCTCAGCTTTGATTGTGTTGTCCCACTGTTTAATTATTTTATTTTATTTTATTTTAATTGTTTTAGACAAACACATTCATTCCCAAAACTTATCCCATTTATAAAATTACTCATAGCTATTGTGTTCCATTAATATTTGTTCGTGTCTGTTTCTTTATTTGGGCTAAAAGCTGTATGCAAGTAAGCTTCATCTCAAAATCCACTCCACTCCCAAAATCCGTAGTCCCTGCATCCTATGCTAAGGAAATGTGTCAGTCAATATCTAGGAGCACCATTTAGAAAACTAAGTGTCATGACTGGCATATCTGCCTCTCTCCTTCATGCACACCCTATCAGTGAGCCCAGGTGATCAATGGCTAAAATGTTCCTGAGCCTAGACAGTTTCCACTTCTTGTGGTAGCTCAGTCTTGTATCATATCTTTGATTTAGGAGTAGTTTGTCCCTCTCTGGACCCACATTCCATATCATCTCACTATTGTATATCCCTATTACCTGATAAACATTTTCAAGATGAAACCAAACCCTGTCTGAGATATAGCTTGGCACCCTGCTCTCTCTCTTTGGTTGTATATTCAGTCCAGGCTCTTCTCTCTAGCTGGTTAGACAGCAAAATGAACTGTACTATTTAATGACATACTGCAGAAAACTCCTGTTACCTTTATTGAATATGATTTTTTTCTCATTTTCTTGTGCTTTCATATCTATCACTCAGACTTAGGGTCTCAGCCTGATTTTTACTTGACTAATCTCTTGTTCATTAACTCCTAATATTAAGGATTAGTTGGCTAGCATAGCATGGATCCCTTTCTCTGGCTTTGAAACATGCCACTTGTTTGTATCATCATTTGATTAGTATATATTCACCTTGATAACAACAAGAGTAACATGACCAGTGTTGGTGTTTGCCAGCATGTGCACTGCCAGGCATATAGTGGACACAAAATAAATGCCTTCTGAATAAATAAATGAATTAATGCATCTCAATATGTTTTATAAGGTAAGGAGGGCTTAGGGAATAGTAATTCCTCAGCATGGCAGGGTATTTAAATTACCTGTACATTCCAGAGGTAAATATGAGAGGATTATTTATTGTTCAACATACATCTAAAGTGGCTTATATGGGTGTGATAATGCATGCTTTTAATCTCAGCTCTTTGAAGGCAGAGTCAGGTAGAGGTCTAAAAGTCCAATGCCACATAATGAGTTCCAGGCTAGCCAAGATAGCATAGTTAGACCCTGTCACAATAATAAATAAATCATAATATGTACATTTTATGCACATGTTATGTACATGGAGATAGAAAAATGGCAAGCACAAAGAGGAAGACACAGCTTGAATTAAATGATAGCCATCCAGAATGATGCCTGTTATTTTTAGGGTTTAAAAAAAGTTTATCTTTTCTACTTTGTTCTTCATAATCGCCATATAAAAACTTCTACTAGTCTTCTATAACATGGATGAGTTAAGACATTTTCCCCAAATCCTCCAAAACCATCTAGTCTTGCTATTGCCAACAATACTTTAGTGTAAAATTTCACTATAAGAGCACCTATGTTTGTTTGTGCTTTGAAGTTACCATGGTTATTAAATGTCTCCTGAGAGTAGTCTTCGCAAGTAGCTATCAAATTCAGGCAAACAGCTGTTTTAAAGTTAATAACCCCGAAGTAGTAGATGACATGCAGAAATGGTTTCCAATGGAAACAAAGATTCAGGAGATCTTGGATATATATTTTCAAAATGACAATTAAGGGGACATGGCAGATCAGTGTAGGAAATGCCTATTGACAAATCTATAACAGAAAAAAAAATATTTTCCCTACAATGATGAGAGAGATGTACGTTATGAAGAAAAAGAACAAGGTTCAGTGAGTAAAGAGAAAAACTCATAAAAATAAACAGAGGAAAGAAAGTTAAAGTCAGGGATAGGAAGAAATTAAAGAAAGAGAAAATGATCATATCATCAAGTCTTCTAATGTTTAAGTTGTAAATACGCAGTCACTGCTCACTACAGGGATAATTTATTATGTCACCAGTACTATGATTACATCATGATTAAATCAGTCCCATTCTCTAATGGCATATTTCTAGTTTGTACTGACAAACCATTTAAAAGATTTGTAAGAGGTTAAGAACATGATTTAATATGCTGTAAATATACAACTTTAAAATGACATGTTTAGCATTTTGACTTCTGAATTCTTCCTTCTATGTATACAGTGGCATTGTGCACCCAGTGTGGATACTGGCCCACGTGGCTCTATATTGCCAAAGTGCCAGGATAACAGAAGAACAGCCAGGAGTAAGAAAGCTAATCCAATAGCTTTTTATTTTACTAAATCAAATGCTTTAAATATAAAGAAATCAATATATTTTAGGGAAATTTTAACTTTCCTGCTCATTAATCAACAATAGTATATATCATTCTAGAATCTAAAATTCTATTACAAAACTGACCCAAAAAGTATTTCATGGTGATAATTGTAATAACATCAGGCATAGTATGTCAACTTTAATATAACCTATGTCCTCCAAACATATGTTTTACTACATTAAATTAATATGAAATGATTTGTAAAACTGACATTGAGGCACTAATTAAAATAAATATTATTGCTAATACTTTTGGAAGTAAAATTGTCATCAGATTTGATGAGCAGAGAGTCTTTGGACAATTTTAGCAATTATTAATTCTAAAATAGAACTATTTGTTAGCAAGGAAATGGATTCTGGATTCAAATAAACACCTTTTCTTTTTATAAATCGGAAGCATTGATTTTAATATTACATTTCTGACCTAGTATTTATATATCTCATTTCCTGGCAAAACATTCCTAGGTAGTTCAGGAAGTGAGGCAGGGCAGGGTGGGGGGGTGAGGAAGGAAATTAGGAAGATGAGAACAGACCTCCTGACTTCAGAGGAGTATCTCAAAACTAAAGTAATTAGCATTCAGAAGATAGAATAGCAGAGAGGAGAGATCTGTACAATAAAGGAACTATAGGCTCCAGGAACTTTCTCCTCAACCAACACACTCCTCTACCCCTCACCATTATAGAACAGAGAATTTGGAAACATTGTGGGAAACATTACTGTTGCTCTCTTAGGGCCGAAAATATTTTCTTACCTCATCATCTGCACTGGGAAGCCTGGGAGACAGGAAATACAAAGAGCACTATAAAAGCTTGAAGCTAAGTATGAAGGATGTTCATGCATACACATATATTTCTAAGTACAACGTGTTCAATCCATTTAATGCTACCTGTATGGATGCTTTCAGAACTGATCACTTGGCACTATGAAACAAATTAATGTGTTCTTAACTTGAGAAGGTTACCTCTCCCATTCCCAGAAGTAATTTTTTTAAAGAAGTAATTATACATATTTATCATCCTCCAGATTCTTATCAGCTCTGGATTCATATTCTACCTGTTAACATCTTACCTGCTCCAGAAAACCTTCTGTTAATTGTTTCTGTATAGCTTTGTGGGTGGTACATCTTCTATGTTTTATACATTTAGAAATGACTATAATTTACATTTACATTTAAAAGCCATTTTAGTGGTAGAATTTTAGGTCAGAAGATTTATTCCTCTTTGGCAGTTAAGTCAAACTGTAAAGATCTCACTTTAATAACTTTGCTCTTATTATTTCCTGCCTTTGTAACTCTCTTTAATATGTATTTTTGTCTAGTGATCTTTGAAAAAAAAAATCAACCTATCACTTGGCTTTAAGCGAACTGATTATTATGTGCCCAGGAGTGATTACTTTATGAACTTTGTATTTGAATTTCATTGGTCTTCTGATATATCCAGATTTATATTCTTCACCAAATCTGGAGGAAATGATGCTAATTATTTACTTTTACCCATTCTTTTCCTCTCCTGTCCTTCATGGTTCTATCTCCATGTATAACAGGATACTGTTAGATGTTCTAAAATTTTAAGTGCCATTCCATCTTTGAAAGTGTTCTTTGTGCCAGGCAGTGGTGGCACATGGCTCTAGTCCCAGCACTTGGGAGGCAGAGGCAGGAGGATTTCTCAGTTTGAGGCCAGTCTTGTCTACAGAGTGAGTTCCAGGACAGCCAGGACTGCACGGAGAAACCCTGTCCAAAAAAAAAAAAAAAAAAAGTGTTCTTTGTGTTTTATTCTAAATTGGTTCCATGGCTAGTTTCAATGTTCAGACTCTTTAACTCCAATGAAGCTAGTAGAGAACAAAACGATACTGTTCTGATAAAGGAACATAGCAATAAATGACTTCTAGTGACAACATGCTATACTGGTAGATCAGTGCTTTTCTCAGATATCATCTGAGAAGCTTCCTCCTGTAATAGATGGTAACACATACAGGGTTATCCCTGTGGTTGAATTAGGGAAAAGCTGGAAGAAGCTGAGGAGGAGGCTGACTCCAAAGAAAGAAAGACCAACCAGACCAGTACTCTCAAGTAACCTGGAGCCCCCGAGATCTCTCAGACAATGAGTCATCCACCAGGCATCACACACTAGCTGATATGAGGCCCCATCACATATACAGCAGAGGACTGCAGGTTCTGGACTCAGTCAGAGAAGATGCTCCTAACCTTCAAGAGACTGGAGGCCACAGGGAATGGGGAGATCTTGTGGCGTGGATGGGGAAATCCTCATGGAGATGGGGGATTGGAAGAGAGGATGTATGGGATGTGGAATAGTCAGAGGGTGGACGAGAGAGAGAGAGAGAGAGAGAGAGAGAGAGAGAGAGAGAGAGAGAGCAGTGTTCTCATTAAATCCCTCCCCTCAGGGCTCAGAAACTTTGAAGATGTGGAAGCAGCATGATTTTAAGAACCAGAGGGGGTAGAAGACACTACAGAAGCAATGCTCCCCACATAAAACAACACTCACATACATAGAAACTCATAGTAACAGCATGGACAGGCTTGCCCAGGTCTAAGCCATATTGGCTCTCAGAACTAAGGGGAGAGACCTCACTAAACACGGAGCAATCTCTAATTGACAGTTACTGGAAAGGGAAAACATTAGTTCTCTTCAATGGAGTGCCTTTGGAGATTTCGTTGTTGTTATTTGCCTCATACTGTTTTCTTTTGTTTTTTACTTCCATCCTGTTTTTTTGTTCATATATTATGTTTTATGCTTTTATGGTTTCTCTGAGTGTGTATGGTTTTGTTTTTTTTGTTTGTGTGTGTGTGTGTGTGTGTGTGTATCCTTGTCATGTCTTTTCTCCTTTTTTCTATTTTTTTAATTTATCTGTTTATTTTCTAAAGAAAGCCAGAAAGAAGGCATGGATTTGGATGGGTGGGTAGGTGGAATGGTTATGAGAGGAGATGAGGGAGTGTTGACAATGATCAGAATATAGTGTATAAAAATGATTTTCAATTAAATAGAAAGAAAAAAATTTGGCTAAGAAGTTTTTCTTGGATGTACATCTTTTTAAAACTTCTAGCTATAAAAATCTTTGTATATAAACACATTTCATTTGCTTCAGTTATGTATAAAGTCAGCTTGAAACATAATGGTGTAGCAGTTTTTTTTTTTTTTTTTTTTTTTTTTTTTTTTTTTTAAACAGGAGTTCAGTGAAACATGCATAGAAAGTGCTTGGAAGAACTGTAAAACCTATAAATAATACTCAGGGTCCTGCCACAACTGCTATGCACATCACATTACAGTTTCTGCAGCACTTCCCCTCTTGGAACTTGCACAATGGCTGGGTGTGGACTCTCAGGTTTCCTGAATAAGTTCATGATCTCAGGAGCTTTTCCTCAGCATGACAAATAGCACATTTTAAATGGCCTAATTCTGTGACAGAATCTATTAAAGAACTTGTACGGCTAGTCGTGGAAGATCTTTTTCAGTTTGGATTCTTTGTTTGTACATAGTCTGGGTTTTGTATAGTGTTAGGGCAGATGTCTACTAAGTAGCAATAGCACTTCAGTTCTAACATTTAACAGTAAATACACCTGAAAATTCCATTCTTTCTTCACCTTAGGTTGATTTATACAGAGCGTGTATTTAAAGGTAGCAATCTTCAAAACATACTTTAAAACTAAAGGTTTATTTCTTCAGGAAAAATGATATTTTAAGAAGCTATGTGAATGGACTATGATTTCTTTGTTGATGAAAAAGCATTCCTTACTCTGTAATACCACTGGGCATTAGATAACCAAGAATACGTTTGCTTCTTTGTATATTTTATGGTACACAGCACCCTGCCACACTTTGCTTGAATACAATAATGGGTACTTATAAGATAGCTATTTTCTATCTGCAACCCATATTGGCTTTTAGAACATTGTTTTCTCTGTTCTTAAAAATACAGAAAACAAAACAAAATATCTAAACACTAAAATATCCAAATTTCAAAGCTTGCTTCAAACAGACCTGGAGCCAAAGTCTAGGTTGCTGGCTTTCTGCATTTCATTTTTCTTGTTTATTCAGACAGCAGGAGGTCTGCATTTGATGTTTCTTAGGAACAGATGTTCATTCCAGTTATTTACCTCCTCACAAAGAAAAATCAATTTTTATAGTCATATAGAAATATTATGGAGACACTAATGTACTTTGTTCTCAGAAATAGTGAATTGCAACTAGATTAAACAGATTTCTATTTCCTATATTGATTCTTTAAAATACTGAAAGAATAATCCTCTAAAAGGAAACTCAGCAAACTAAATCTCTAAAATCTGTGTATCCAGGAAATTCATTCATGAATCCAATAAATACATGCATTTTGTTCCAAGCCATAAACATCAAGTCACTATACTATGCTTCTGCTAATATAACAAGACAATACAGGAAGATAAGTGATATTCTTATCTTTAACAAACTCATAATCTACTGTAAAGTTGAGGACTGTATATTACAACTATAATAAAAAGGTCACTAGTACTTAACAATGTAAAGAGAGGAAAAAATGAAATGTCAACTTACACCAGGAGATTCAAAGATGACATCATACCATAGTCATCATCTGCATCAATGATGCTAGGCTAACAGAACAAGAGGCAGCCCTCATGAGAAACAAAAACTCTGAAAATAAGACAAAACAAATAATGGGAGGATGCTTGAAAAGAAGTAGTTCTTTTATCCATATCATGTAAAATAGTTTTAAAACATATCTACAATGTCGTGGCTTATGAAAAATAGGGAAATGTCTTCTTCAAAGTAGCTGAGATGAAGTTATACATAACCATATAAAATAATGATCAGTAAGAGGTGACAAATGAGTTTTCCTCCCATGGGATCACTTTAGTGATAACAAAGATGATTGTCCCTATCTTGGCATGTTGTTGGATTCTGAGGCAAAAGGTGCTATATTAAAGGTACACAAAGCTGGATGCCAATCCCTAGAATAAAACGGGATCATTTCCTCTTAGCATCTGTTTTACCATATGCAAGGGACTTGGAGGAGTGGAGCTTTAGTCTATGAAACTGTCTAATAAGGGATGCTTTCTCTCACCTTCTGTTTCCTGATTGGAGGGACTTGGGCAATCTTTTTGTGTAAGTCTGCCTTATACATCTTTAGTAATTGTTAACTCTAATAGAGCGACGGTATTTTTTAATCAATTAATTGATTTACTCATTTACTTCATATATCAATATCAACTCTACCCTCCTCCTCCCAGCACCTCCTCATGCAGATATTCCCCTCATTCCTCCTTCCCCTTCTTTGAGAAGGGGAATACCCCATACCATATTGTGTCACTTCAGGAACAAGCACCTCCTCTCCCACTGAGGTTATACAAGGTAGCCCAATTAGGGGAATGAGATCCACAGGCAGGTAGGTATCAGATTCAGGGACAGCTATGTCTCCAATTGTTGAAGGACCCTCATGAAGATCAAGCTGCATATCTGTTACACATGTGTAGGGGACCTAAGTCCAGTCCATGCTCTTTCTTTGGTTGGTGGTTTAGTCTTTGGGAGCCTCCAAGTGTCTAAGTTAGTTGACTCTGTTGGTCTTCCCATGGAGTTGCTGTCATTTTGGGTTCCCTAATTTTTCTCCCAATTCTTCCATAAATCTCCCTGAGCTCCACCTAATGTTTGCCTGTGGGATTTTGCATTTCTTCCCATTGGTTTCTGGGTGGAACCTCTCAGAGGACACTTAAGCTAGCTAGGCTCCTTTCTGCAAACATAACAGAGTATCATTAATCATTTCATGGATTGGCTCATGCCCACAGGATGGGTCTCACTTTGAGGCAGTCATTAGTAGGCTATTTTCTCAAGTCTCTCCTCTAACTTTGTCCCTGCACATCTTGTAGGCAGGACATATTTTGTGTTGAAGGTTTTGTGTTTGGGTTGCTGTTCTTATCCCTCCATTGGGAGTCCTGCCTGGCTCCAGGAAATGGATACTTCAGGATCCATATTCCCTACTGCTAGAGTTCTCAGCTAGAGTCACTCCCTAGGTCCCCTGCAGTATCTCCCAAACCAGGTTTCTGGCATATACTAGAGATTCCCTCTTCCCACCCATTAGCTACTTCAGTTCTCTCTCCCCTACTCTCCCTACATCTGATCACAACTCCACCACCCTGCTTCCACACACATCCACTCTCAGACCCATTTTTCTTCCTCCTTCTATCTCCCACATCTATTTCCCTTTATGAGATTCAACCATCCCTTGGGTCCTTCTTGTTATTTGTCTTTTGGGGGTATATGGATTATAGCGTGGCTATCCTATTATTTAATCTAATATCCACTTATAAGTAAGTACATACCATGTATGTCCTTTTGCATCAGGGTTACCTCAGCCAGGATGATATTTTATAGTTTCATCCATTTACCTGCAAAATTAATGATGTTTTTGTTTTTAATAGCTGAGTAGTACTCCACTGTGTAAATGCACCACATTTTCCTAATCCACTCTTCATTTAAGGGGATATCTAGGTTGTTTCCAATTTCTTGCAATTTATGAATAAAGATGCTATGAACATAGTTGAGCAAGTGTCCCTGAGAGATGGTGGAGAATCTTTCGGTTTTATGCCCAAGAGTTGAATAGCTGGGTCTTGAAGTAGAACTATTCCCAGTTTTCTGAAATCTGCCAAACTGATTTCCAGAGTGGTTGTACAAGTTTGCATTCCTATCAGTGGTGGAGGAGTGTTTTCCTTGCTCGACTTCCTTGCCAGCATGTGCTGTCTCTTGAGTTTATGATTTTAGCCATTATGAAGGATGTAATGTGGAATCTCGCAGTCCTTTTGATTTGCATCACCTGATGACAAATAATTTGGAACATTTCTTTAAGTACTTCTCAGTCATGCAAGATTTCCCTGTTGAGTTTTCTCTGTTTAGCTCTGTATCCCATTTCTAAATTGTGTTATTTGGGTTGTTGGTGTCCAACTTGCTGAATTTTTTATATTTTCAAGCTTAGTCCTCTGTCAGATGGAGGTTTGGTGAAAATACTTTCCTAATCTGTAGGCTGTAATTTTGTGCTATTGATGAAGTTCTTTGACTTCGGAAGCATTTCAGTTGCTTGGGATCCCATTTATTATCTGTTGATCTTAGAGCCAGAGCCATTGGTGGTCTGTTCAGGAAGTTGTGTCCTATACCAATGAGGTCAAGGGTATTCCTCAGTTTCTATTCTATTAGATTTAGTGTAACTGGCTATACATTGAAATCTTTGATCTCTTTGTTTATATTGTGGATTACATTGATGGATTTTCATATATTGAACCACTTTGTATTTATCCCAGGACCTTTCACATTTTATATCACTCTTCTCTCAGCTGAACATAATTTACTACAACATAAGTATAACATGTTATAATTTATACACAAACATGAGAGGCAAGTATACACAGTGTTCCATCATTGTTCCTTTTCATGAGGACATCCTTCCTTCCTTTGACCTTCCTTTTTCTACATCTTCAATTCAGCATTCTTTGATGAGTCATTCCTTTCACAATACAACCAATCAATAATTCATCTATCTCTTTAAAACCCTGCTCTGATTTATAAATCTTCCTCCAGTTTCTGTGTTTTTAGTTACATAGTATTTCTCAGTTTAGGAAGACAAGAAAGAATCTAAGCATCATGATTAGGTACATGATGTCACTTCTCTTTTCATTTGTCAATCCTACAACTCAACCTCTGATGCATGTTCCATGTATTAGTCAACCCCCATGAACCATTTACCTTGTATTTCATAAAATTTATGTCTCCTTTTATCCTAATACATACCCTGAGTCATTCCCTGTATCATCAGAAATCCACTCTGGTGTACCGATCCACAATAAATTAGTTAGAGAACCCAAACTAGCAGATTTTCTTTTCTTTTTGGATTACACCTTCTTAGATTTCTTGTTTCCTCTGTCACTATCTCATAATATAGAGGTTAGTGGATAATACATAATTTTTCCATCAAACATATCTTTGCAAATTCATGTTTAATTTGCTCATATTTTTACTCAATAAATACTGCTCAGCATGCACCATATATGAGGAACTGTTGCAGACTCTAAAGATTAAACGGTAACCAGATAGACATATAAGTTTCCTTACTTACTGGAACATGAGAGAGAAAAAGGATGAGACAGGAAGGCCTGGGATGTTATGCAGGATTAAGGAAGTTATTTCAGTGACTTAGCACTGAATTTTCATTGTTCATATTATAAGACTAATTGGTACAGAACACCTCTTTACATTAACCTAGGGATACAGGCAAAGTTCCCTCCTTTAATCTCTATAGCACAAGGAGTTCTTGTTATTAAAAGTACAAGTCTAAGTGGATCAAAGACCTCCACATAAAACCAGAGACACTGAAAGTTATCAAGGAGAAAGTGCAGAAAAGCCTCAACGATATGGGCACAGGGGAAATTTCCTAAACAGAACAGCAATGGCTTGTGCTGTAAGATCAAGAATTGACAAATGGAACCTTCTAAAATTGCCAAGCTTCTGTAAGGCAAAAGACACTGTCAATAAGACAAAAAGGCCACCAACAGATTGGGAAAGGATCTTTACCAATCATAAACCTGATAGGGGACTAATATCCAATATATACAAAGAGCACAAGAAGTTGTACTCCAGAAAATCAAATAACCCCATTAAAAATGGGGTACAGAGCTAAACAAAGAATTCTCAAATGAGGAATACCAAATGGATGGAAACCACCTGAAAAAATGTTCAACATCCTTAATTGTCAGGGAAATGCAAACCCAAACAACCTTGAGATTCCACCTCACACCAGTCAGAATGGCTAAGATCAAAAATTCAGGTGACAGCAGATAACTGGTGAGGATGTGGAGAAAGAAGAACACTCCTCCATTGCTGGTAGGATTGCCAGCTTGTACAAACACTCTGGAAATCAGTCTGGTGTTTCCTATGAAAATTGGACATAGTACTACTGGAGGATCCAGCAATACCTCTCCTGGACATATATCCAGAAGATGTTCTAACTGGTATTAAGAACACATCCTCCACTCTGTTCATAGCAGTCTTATTTATAATAGCCAGAATCTGGAAAGAACCCAGATGTCTCTCAACAGAGGAATGGATACAGAAAATGTGGTACATTTACACAATGGAATACTACTCTGCTATTAAAAACAATGAATTTATGAAATTCTTGGGCAATGGATGTATCTGGAGGATATCATCCTGAGTGAGGTAACCCAATCACAAAAGAAGTCACTAGATATGCACTCACTGACAAGTGGATATTAGCCCAGAATCTTCAAATACCCAAGATACAATTTGCAAAACACAAGAAAATCAAGAGGAAGGAAGACTAACATGTGGATACTTCATTCCTTCTTAGCATAAGGAACAAAATACCCATGGAATAAGTTACAGAGACAAAGTTTGGAGCTAATATGAAAGCATGGACCATCCAGAGACTACCCCACCCAGGGATACATCATAAAATCAGCCACAAAATCCAGACACTATTGTGTCTATAAGAGTTTGCTGAAGGGACCCTCATATATCTGTCTCCTGTGAGGCTATGCTAGTGCCTGGCAAATACAGAAGTGTATGCTCGCAGTCATCCATAGAATGGAACACAGTGTACCTAATGGAGTAGCTAGCGAAAGTACCCAATGAGCTGAAGGAGTCTGCAACCCTAGAGGTGGAACAACAATAATATGAACTAACCAGTACCCCCAGAGCTCGTGGCTCTAGCTGCATATGTAGCAGAAGATGGCCTAGTCAGCCATCATTGGGAAAAGAGGCCACTTGGTCTTGCAAACTTTGTATGCCCCAGTACAGGGGAATGCCAGAGCTAAGAAGTGGGAGTGGATGGGTTGGGGAGAAGGGTGGAGGAAGGGTATTGGGGAGTTTCAGGATAGCATTTTAAATTTAAATAAAGAAAATATCTAAAAAATGATAAAATTAAAAAAAAAAAAACAATCAAATGAAAATCCAAAGCCAGGTTTCATTTTAAGTATTATCTCTCTGAATAAAGATTAAATCCATATATATTTTTACATGATGGGATATTCCCTGGTAGGTAGGATATGAAAAAAATGAATAAGTTCCCTCACATATTTCAACACAATATAAAACTTAAGTTTTAGAACTTTCAAAGTAGGAAAACAGGTAAGGTCTATTTATTAGTAGTAAAATTTAAATGCTGGTGAAATATTTAATCTTCAGTGTTAGACACTTTTTACATTAATAAAGTAAGTTGGCAGTAAAAGACATTTTTCTAGAAGTCCAGTTACTTTTATGCTGATGATATTAAAGCAGGAAACTATATTGATCTGTCTTTAATTTAAGGAAGGAGGCTAAATTTTGAACTAAATGATACCAGGTAGGAAAGTAGACATGANGATCTCAGAAGATGGAAGGATCTCCCATGCTCATGGATTGGCAGAATCAATATAGTAAAAATGGCTATCATGCCAAAAGCTATCTACAGATTCAATGCAATCCCCATCAAAATTCCAACTCAATTCTTCAAGGATCTAGAAAAGACAATTAGTAAGTTCATCTGGAATAACAAAAAACCTAGACTAGCGAAAACTCTTCTGCGGCGCGCCTCCCTGCCTCCGCCATCGACCAGCAAGAAAGACACGCCACCACCGGGATCTTCTCAGTCAGCTTTATTCAGGAGCGCCTTGCTTGTAGATTCCCGGGACCCAAAACAGCAGCAGAGCTGCTGCTTTTATACACTCCCAGGGAAGGGGGAGGGGTGTCATAGTGGTTGCTGATTGGTGCACCAAGCCATGCCTCATTTGCATGTGGCCCATTCATTGGTGCCACAAGCCACAGCCATTAGCATATTTTCCCTACATTGGTACTACAAGCAGTGCCTCATTAGCATATTTTCCCTTCGGGAGGTGCTACTGCCTCAGGAGGCCTGAGGAGAGAGCTGCACATGTGCACTAGGCTCTCCTCCCTGGCAGCCTGCCGGCCCCGCGCCATCTTGTAATGGGGCGGAGCCGCAGGCCTTCCCGGAGCCGCAAGCCTTCCCGGAGCCACACGGCCTTCCCGGGAGCCCGGGCGGCCGCTTTCCCAGGAGCCGTCGGGCGGCCGCTTTCCTGAGGCGCCGGTGGCCTACTTCCTACACTCGTCTCAACAATAAAAGAACCTCTTGTGGAATCACCATGCCTGACCTCAAGCTGTACTACAGAGCAATCTTAACAAAAACTACATGGTACTGGTACAGCAACAGACAGGTAGATCAATGGAATAGGATCGAAGACCCAGAAATGAATCCACACACCTATGCTCACCTGATCTTTGACAAGGGAGCTAAAACTATCCAGTGGAAAAAAGTCAGCCTTTTCAACAAATGGTGCTGGCACAACTGGCAGCTGTCATGTAGAAGACTGGGAATTGATCCATTCTTATCTCCTTGTACTAAGGTCAAGTCTAAGTGGTTGAAGGACCTCCACATAAAACCAGAGACACTGAAACTTATAGAGGAGAAAGTGGGGAAAAGCCTCGATGTATGGGCACTGGGGAAAAAAAAAAATTTCTGAACAAATCAGCAAAGGCTTGTGCTGTAAGATCAAGAATTGACAAATGGGACCTCATAAAGTTGCAAAGCTTCTGCAAGACAAAAGATACTGTCAACAGGACAAAAGGGCCACCAATGAATTGGGAAAGGATCTTCACCAATCCTAAATCAGATAGGGGACTGATATCCAATATATAAAAAGAACTCAAGAAGGTGGACATCAGAAAATCAAATATCTCCATTAAAAAGTGGGGCACAGAGTTAAACAAAAAAGTCTCAACTGAGGAATACCGAATGGCTGAGAAGCACTTGAAAAAATGTTCAACATCCTTAATCATCAGGGAAATGCAGATCAAAACAACCCTGAGATTCCACCTCACACCAGTAAGAATGGCTAAGATCAAAAAACTCAGGTGACAACAGATGCTGGCGTGGATGTGGAGAAAGGGGAACACTCCTCCATTGTTGGTGGGAATGCAAGCTGGTTCAACCACTCTGGAAATCAGTCTGGCGGTTCCTCAGAAAATTGGACATAGTACTACCGGAAGATCCTGCAATACCTCTACTGGGCATATATCCAGAAGATATTCCATCTGGTAATA
>LR755210.1:1601-40372 GCA_902729485.2 Mus minutoides
CCCATTTGTCAATTCTTGATCTTACAGCACAAGCCTTTGTTGTACTATTCAGGAATTTTTTCCCCTGTGCCCATATCTTCGAGGCTTTTCCCCACTTTCTCCTCTATAAGTTTTGGTGTCTCTGGTTTTATGTGGAGATCCTTACACCACTTAGACTTAACCTTAGTATAAGGAGGTAAGAATGGATCAATTCCCAGTCTTCAACATGATAATCGTCAGTTGTGCCAGCACAATTTGTTGAAAATGCTTTCTTTTTTCCACTGGATAGTTTTACCTCCCTTGTCAAAGATCAGGTGACCATAGGTGTATGGATTCATTTCTGGGTCTTTGATCCTCTTCCATTCATCTACCTGTCTGTTGCTATACCAGTACCATGCAATTTTTATTACAATTGATCTGTAGTACAGCTTGAGGTCAGGCATGGTAATTCCACTATAGGTTCTTTTATTGTTGAGAAGAGTTTTTGCTAGTCTAGGTTTTTTGTTACTCCAGATGAAGTTGCAAATTGTCTTTTCTAGATCATTGAAGAATTGAGTTGGAATTTTGATGGGGATTGCAATGAATCTGTAGATTGCTTTCGGCAAGAAAGCCATTTTTACTATATTGATTCTGCCAATCCATGAGCATGGGAGATCCTTCCATCTTCTGAGATCTTCCTCAATTTTTTTTCTTCAGAGACTTGAAGTTCTTATGATACATATCTTTCACTTCGTTTGTCAGAGTCACACCAAGATATTTTATATTGTTAGTGACTATTGTGAAGGGTGTTGTTTCCCTGATCTCTTTCTCAGCCCATTTATCCTTTGTATAGAGAAAGGCCATCAATTTGTTTGAGTTAATTCTATATCCAGCTACTGCATTGTATCTGTTTATAAGGTTTAGGAGTTCTCTGGTGGAGTTTTGGGGGTCAGTTATATATATACTATCATATCATCTGCAAATAACAATAATTTGACTTCTTCCCTTCCAATTTGTATCCCATTGAACTCCTTTTGTTGTCAAATTGCTCTGGCAAGGACTTCAAGTAATATATTGAATAGGTCGGGAGAATGTCTAGTCCCTGATTTTAGTGGGATTGCTTCCGGTTTCTTTCCATTTAGTTTGATGTTGGCTACTGGTTTGCTGTAGATTGCTTTTATCATGTTTAGGTATGGACCTTGAATTCCTGATCTTTCCAAGACTTTTATCATGAATGGGTGTTGGATTTTGTCAAATGCTTTCTCAGCATCTAAGGAGATGATCATATGGTTTTTAATCTTTGAGTTTGTTTATATAGTGTACTTCATTGATGGATTTCCAAATATTAAACCATCCCTGCATTCCTGGGATGAAGCCTACTTGGTCATGATGGATGATCATTTTGATGTGTTCTTAGATTCGGTTAGCAAGAATTTTGTTGAGTATTTTTGCGTCAATATTCATAAGAAAAAGTGGTCTGAAGTTCTCTATCTTTGTTGTGTCTTTATGTGGTTTAGGTATCAGAGTAATTGTGGCTTCATAGCATGAAATGGGTAGTGTACCTTCAGATTCTATTTTGTTGAATAATTTGTTAAGAACTGGAATTAGTTCTTCTTTGAAGGTCTGATAGAACTCTGCACTAAACCCATCTGGTCCTGGGCTTTTTTTGGTTAGGAGACTATTAATGACTGCTTCTATTTCTTTAGGAAATATAGTACTGTTTAGGTCATTAATCTGATCCTGGTTAACTTTGGAACTTGCTATCTGTCAAGAAAGTTATCCATTTCATCTAGATTTTCCAATTTTTTTGAATATGACTTTTTGTAGAAGGATCTAATGGTGTTTTGAATTTCCTCAGGATTTGTTGTTATGTCTCCCTTTTCATTTCTGATTTTGATAATTAGGATGCTATCCCTGTGCCCTCTAGTGAGTCTGGCCAAGGGTTTGTCCATCTTGTTGACTTTTTCAAAGAACCAGCTCCTGGTTTGATTGATTCTTTGAATGGTTCTTTTTGTTTCCACATGGTTGATTTCACCCCTGAGTTTGATTATTTCCTGCTGTCTACTCCTCTTAGGTGAATTTGCTTCCATTTGTTCTAGAGCTTGTAGATGTGCTGCCACATCTCTCCTTTTTTTTTTTTTTTTTTTTTTTTTTTTTTTTTTTTTTTTTTTTTTTTTTTTTTTTTTTTTTTTTTTTTTTTTTTTTTTTTTTTTTTTTTTTTTTTTTTTTTCGTAACTGAGAGCTATGAGTTTACCTCTTATGAATGCTTCCATTGTGTCCCATAAGTTTGGGTATGTTGTGTCTTCATTTTTCATTAAATTCTAGAAAGTCTTTAATTTCTTTCTTTATTTCTTCCTTGAACAAGTTATCATTGAGAAGAATGTTGTTCAGTTTCCACGTGAATGTTGATGTTCTGCTAATTATGATGTTATTGAAGAACAGCCTTAGTCCATGGTGATCTGTTAGGATGCATGGGACAACTTCAATATTTTTGAATCTTCTGAAGCCTGTTTTGTGGCCAATTATATGTTCAATTTTGGAGAAGGTGCCATGAGGTGCTGTGAAAAATATATATCCTTTTGTTTTAGGATTAAATATTATGTAGATATCTGTTAAGTCCATTTGTTTCATAGCCTCTTTTAGTTTGACTGAGTCTCTTTTAGTTTCTGTTTCCAGGATCTGTCCATTAATGAGATTGGGGTGTTGAAGTCTCCCAGTATTACTGTGTGAGATCCAATATGTGTTTTGAGCTTTACTAAAGTTTCTTTAATAAATGTGGCTTCCCTTTCATTTGGAGCATAGATATTCAGAATTGAGAGTTCCTCTTGGAAGATTTTACCTTTGAGGAGTATGAAGTGCCCCTCTTTGACATTTTTGATAATTTTGGGTTGAAAGTATTTTATTCAATATTAGAATGGCTACCCCAGCTTTTTTCTTTGGACCGTTTGCTTGGAAAATTGTTTTCCAGCCTTTTACTCTGAGGTAGTTTCTGTCTTTTTTCCTGAGGTGTGTTTCCTGTAAGCAGCAAAATGTTGGGTCCTGTTTGTGTAGCCAGTCTGATAGTCTCTATCTTTTTATTGGGGAATTGAGTCCATTGATATTAAGAGATATTAAGGAACAGTAATTGTTGCTTCCTGTCATTTTTGTTTTTGTTTTTGTTTTTCTTCCATTTTTTTATTAGTTTTTTTTTTTTTATTGTTTTTAGAGTTGGGATTCTGTTTCTGTAGCTGTCTTCTTTTAGGTTTGTTGAAGGATTACTTTCTTGCTTTTTCTAGGGCATAGTTTCCATCCTTGTACTGGTGTTTTTCTGTTATTATCCTTTGAAGGGCTGGATTTGTGGAAAGATATTGTGTGAATTTGATTTTGTCATGGAATACTTTGGTTTCTCCATTTATGGTAAATGAGAGTTTTGCTTGGTATAGTAACCTGGGCTGACAATTGTTTTCTCTTAGTGTCTGTATAATATCTGTTCATGATCTTCTGGCTTTCATAGTCTCTGGTGAGAAGTCTGGAGTAATTCTAATAGGCCTGCCTTCTTTATATGTTACTTGACCTTTTCGCCTTTACTGCTTTTAATAATTTGTCTTTATTTAGTGCATTTGTTCTGATTATTATGTGTTGGGAGGAATTTCTCTTCTGCTCCAGCCTATTTGGAGTTCTGTAGGCTTCTTGTATGTATATGGGCATCTCATTTTTTAGGTATGGAAAGTTTTCTTCTATAATTTTGTTGAAGATGCTTGCTGGCCCTTTAGTTTGAGAGTCTTCATTCTCATCTACTCCTATTATCTGTAAGTTTGGTCTTCTCATTGTGTCCTGGATTTCCTGGATATTTTCCGTTATGATCTTTTTGCATTTAGCATTTCTTTGATTGTCGTGTCTATGTTCCCTATGGAATCTTCTGTTCCTGAGATTCTCTCTACTATCTCTTGTATTCTGTTGCTGATGCTCATATCTATGGTTCCTGATTTTTTTCTATGGTTTTTATCTCCAGGGTTATCTCCTTTTTGGTTCTCTTTATTGTTTCTACTTCCATTTTTAGGTCATGGATGGTTTTGTTCAATTCCATCCCCTGTTTGGTATTGTTTTCCTATAACTCTCCAAGTTTTTCCTCTTTAAATGCTTCTAGTTGTTTATCTGTGTTTTCCTGTATTTCCTTCTTATAGTCCTCTATCATCATCATGACGAGTGACTTTAGATCCATATCTTGCTTTTCTGGTGTGATGTTGTATCTAGGATTTGACATGGTGGGAAAGTTTGGATCTGATGATGCCACATACTCTTGGTTTCTGTTGCTTCTGTTCTTATGCTTGCCTCCTGCCATCTCTGCCCAAGGAGACCTGGCGTTGGTGCAGACCAGAAGGGACCTGCTGCCCTGGTCTGTCCCTTTGTCTATCTCCCAGCTGCTGTCTCAAGTCCCACGGGATTGGATTGGAACAGATCTTGTGTTCTGCTCACCCGTGGTCCCAAG
Organism: Mus minutoides; assembly: GCA_902729485.2. NCBI lineage: Eukaryota > Metazoa > Chordata > Mammalia > Rodentia > Muridae > Mus > Mus minutoides. The sequence continues at coordinate 6,028 of LR755210.1, forward strand.
ATTGCTTGGAGAGTACCGCAGGGCACTTGGGAGAGTGCACAGCCCCTGCACCGGAGACAGGCGCTAGTGCAGTGCAGACCAGACCAGAAGGGCCCAGCTGCCCTGGTCTGGTCCTTTGTCTATCTCCCAGCTGCTCTCTCAAGTTCTGTGCGATTGGATTGGAACAGATGTTGTGTTCGGCTCACCCATGGTCCCAAGATCTCTTGGAGAGTCCTGTAGGGCACTTGGGAGAGTGCACAGCCCCTGTGCCCTAGACAGGTGCTAGTGCAGTGAGGACCAGAAGGGCGCTCCACTATGTTCTTAGCAGCCTTATTTATAATAGCCAGAAGCTGGAAAGAACCCAGATATCCTTCAACAGCAGAATGGATACAGAAATTGTGGTACATTTACACAATGGAATACTACTCAGCTATTAAAATCAATGAATTTATGAAGTTCTTGGGCAAATGGATGGATCTGGGGGATATCATCCTTAGTGAGGTAACCCAATCACAAATGAAGTCACTTGATTTATACTCACTGATAAGTGGATATTAGCCCAGAAACTTAGAATACCCAAGATACAATTTACAAAACACAAGAAAATCAAGAAGAAGGAAGACCAGCCTGTGGATACTTCATTCTTTCTTAGAGTAGGGAACAAAATACCCATGAAACTAGTTACAGAGACAAAATTTGTAGCTAAGATGAAAGGATGGACTAACCAGAGACTACCCCACCTGGAGATCCATCCCATAATCAGTCACCAAACCCAGACACTATTGCATATGCCAGCAATATTTTGCTGAAAGGACCCTGATATAGCTATCTCTAGTGAGGCTATGCCAGTGCCTGGCAAATACAGAAGGGGATGTTCACAGTCATCTATAGGATGGAATACAGGGCCCCCAATGGAGTAGCTATAGATATTACCCAAGGAGCTGAAGGGGTATATAACCCTTTAGGTGGAACAACAATATGACCTAACCAGTACCCCCAGAGCTTGTGTCTCTAGTTTTATATGTAGCAGAAGATGGCCTAGTTGGCCATCATTGGGAAGAGAGGCCCCTTGGTCTTACATACTTTATATGCCCCAGTATAGGGGAATGCCAGGGCCAAGAAGTGGGAGTAGGTGGGTAGGGGAGCAGGTTGGGGAGAGGGTATAGGGAACTTTCGGGATAGCATTTGAAATGTAATTAAAAATTATCTAATAAAAAAAGAAGAAAAAGTTTCAATGAATTTTCTTTCATGAATGTGGGTGCCTTTGAATTTGGAGCATAAAATGTTTAGAATTGAGAGTTCATCTTGGCAGATTTTCTATTTGATGAATATGAAGTCTACTTTCTTATCCTTTTTGATAACTTTTAGTTGAAAGTCGACTTTATTCAGTATTAGAATCGTTACTTCAGCTTGTTTTTCTTAGGACTATTTGCTTGGAAATGTTTTTCTAGTCTTTTACTCTGAGGTAGTGTTTGTCTTTGACACTGAGGTATATTTCCTGTATGCACCAAAATGCTGGGTCCTGTTTGTTTAGCCAGTCTATTAGTCTATGTTTTTTATTGGGGAATTGAGTCCATTCTTGTTAAGAGATATTAAGGAATAGTGATTGTTGGTTCCTGTTTTTATTGTTGTTAGTGGTGGAATTATGTTTGAGTGGGTATCTTCTTTTGGGTGTGTTGAAAGATTACTTTGTTGCTTTTTCTAAGTGTAGTTTCCCTCCTTGTGTTTGAGTTTTCTCTCAATTATCCTTTGTAGTTCTGGATTTATGGAGAGATATTGTGTAAATTTCTTTTGGTCAGAGAATATCTTGCTTTCTCTGTCTTTAGCAATTGAGAGATTTTGTGGATATAGTAGCCTATGTTCTCTTAGGGTTTGTTTGACATATGACTAGGATCTTCTAGCTTTCATAGTCTCTATTAAGAAGTCTGGTGTGATTCTTTACTTCTTCCTTGACAAAGTTAAGGTATAAAGATAAAAAGATTTCCGTTTATATGTATTTTGACCTTTTACTCTTACTATTAAAATATTCTTTGTTTATTTAGTGCATTTGGTGTTTTGATTATTATGTGACAGGAGGGTTTTCTTTTCTGGTCTATTCTATTTGGAGTTCTGTAGGCTTCTTGTATGTTCATGGCCATCTCTTTTTTAGGTTAGGGAAGTTTTCTTCTATAATTTTGTTGAAGATATTTACTGGTCCACTAAGTTGGGAATCTTCACTCTCTTCTATACTTATTATCCTTAGGTTTGGTCTTCTTATTCTGTCCTGTATTTCCTGAATGTTTTAGGTTAGGAGCTTTTTGTATTTTGCATTTTCTTTGACTGTTGTGTCAATGTTTTCTATGGTATCTTCTGCACCTGAGATTCTCTCTTCTATCACTTGTATTCTGTTGGTGGTGCTACCATCTATGTCTCCTGATCACTTTCCTAGGTTTTCTAACTCTATGGTTGTCTCCCTTTGTGATTTCTTTATTGTTTTTATTTCCATTTTTAGAAACTGGATGGCTTTCTTCATTTCTTTTGTGTTTTGATTGTGTTTTCCTGTAATTCTTTAAGGGGCTTTTATGTTTCCTCTTTAAGGGCTTCTAACTGTTTACCCGTGTTCTCCTGTATTTCTTTAAGGATTTATTTTTGTCCTTCTTAAAGCCCTTTGTTTTCATCATGAAATGTGATTTTTTTTTCCAATTTTTTCTTAGATATTTTCTTAATTTACATTTCAAATGCTATTCTGAAAGTCCCCTCCCCTCTCCCCCTCCCTGCTCCCCTGTCCACCCACTCCCACTTCTTGGCCCTGGTGTTCCCCTGTATTGGGGCATATAAAGATTGCAGTACCAAGGAGCCTCTCTTCCCAATGATGACTGACTAGGCCATCTTCTGCTACATATGGAGCTAGAGACACGAGTTCTGGGGGTTCTGGTTAGTTCATATTGTTGATCCTCTTCTAGGGTTGCAGACCCCTTCAGCTCCTGGGGTTCTATCTCTAGCTTCTCCATTGTGGGCCCTGTGTTCCCTCTTATAGATGATTATGAGCATCCACTTCTGTACGAGACAGCTATATGAGGGTCCCTTAAGTAGACACTAGCTGTCCTATGCCATAGTGTCTGAGTTTAATGACTGATTATGGGATGGATCCCCCGGTGGGTTAGTCTCTGTATGGTCCATCCTTTCATCTTAGCTCTAAACTTTGTCTTTGTAACTCCTTTCATGGGTATTTTGTTTCATCTTCACAGGAAGAATGAAGTATCCGCGAGCTGGTCTTCCTTCTTGATGTTCTTGTGTTTTGCAATTTGTATCTTGTATATTCTAAGTTTCTGGGCTAATATCCATTTATCCGTGAGTGCATACCCAATGACTTCTGTTGTGATTGAGTTATCTCAGTAAGGATTATATCCTCCAGATACATCCATTTGCCCAAAAATTTCATAAATTCATTTTTTAATAGCAGAATAATACTCCATTGTGTAGATGTATCTCATTTTCTGTATCCATTCCTCTGTTGAGGGACATCTGGGTTCTTTCCAGCTTCTGGCTATTATAAACAGCAAACCAGTAGCCAACATCAAACTGAATGGAGAGAAGCTGGAAGCAATCCCATTAAAATCAGGGACTAGACAAGGCTGCCCACTTTCTCCCTACCTATTCAATATAGTACTTGAAGTCCTAGCCAGAGCAATTCGACAACAAAAGGAGATCAAGGGGATACAAATAGGAAAGGAAGAAGTTAAAATATCACTGTTTGCAGATGATATGATAGTTTATATTTGGGACCCCAAAAATTCCACCAAAGAACTACTAAACCTGATAAACATCTTCAGTGCAGTAGTTGGTTATAAAATTAACTCAAACAAATCAATGGCCTTTCTCTACACAAAGGATAAGAGGGCTGAGAAAGAAATTAGGGAAACAACACCCTTCACAATAGTCACAAATACTATAAAATATCTTCGTGTGACTTTAACTAAGAAAGTGAAAGACCTGTATGACAAGTACTTCAAGTCTCTGAAGGAAGAAATTGAAGATCTCAGAAGATGGAAAGATCTCCCATGCTCATGGATTGGCAGGATTAATATAGGCAAAATGGCTATCCTGCCGAAAGCAATCTACAGATTCAACGCAATCCCCATCAAAATCCCAACTCAATTCTTCACTGAGATAGAAAGGGTAGTTTGCAAAGTCATGTGGAATAATAAAAAATCTAGGATAGCAAAAACTATTCTCAACAATAAAAGTACCTCTGGGGGAATCACCATGCCTGACATTAAGCTGTACTACAGAGCAATTGTGATAAAAACTGCATGGTACTGGTACAGCAACAGACAGATAGATCAATGGAATAGAATTGAAGACCCAGAAATGAACTCACACACCTATGTTCACTTGATCTTTGACAAGGGAGCTAAAACCATCCAGTGGAAAAAAGGACAGCATTTTCAACAAATGGTGCTGGCACAACTGGCGGTTATCATGTAGAAGAATGCGAATTGACCCATTCTTATCCCCTTGTACAAAGCTTAAGTCTAAGTGGATCAAAGACCTCCACATAAAACCAGAGACACTGAAATTTATAGAGGAAAAAGTTGGGAAAACCCTGGAAGATATGGGCACAGGGGAAAGATTCCTAAACAGAACAGCAATGGCCTATGCGGTCACATCAAGAATTGACAAATGGGACCTTATGAATTTTCAAAGCTTCTGTAAGGCAAAAGGGACAGTCAGTACAACAAAAAGGCCACCAACAGATTGGGAAAGGATTTTTACCAATCCTAAATCTGATAGGGGACTAATATCCAACATTTACAAAGAGCTAAAGAAACTGGACTCCAGAAAACGAATAACCTCATTAAAGAAAATGGGCTACAGTACTAAACAAAGAATTCTCAACTGAGGAATTCCAAATGGCTGAGAAACATCTGAAAAAATGTTCAACATCCTTAATCATCAGAGAAATGCAAATCAAAAGAACCCTGAGATTCCACCTCACACCAGTAAGAATGGCTAAGATCAAAAATTCAGGTGACAGCAGATGCTGGCGAGGATGTGGAGAAAGAGGAACACTCCTCCATTGCTGGTGGGAATGCAAGCTTGTACAACCACTCTGGAAGTCAGTCTGGAGGTTCCTCAGAAAATTGGACATAGTACTACCAGAGGATCCAGCAATACCTCTCCTAGGCATATAACCAGAAGATGTTCCAACTGAAATGTGATTTTTAATCATATTTTTGCCTCTACTGTGTTTTGGGGTATCCAAGGCTTGTGGTGGTAGGAAAACTGGGTTATGATGATGCCAAGTAGCCGTGGTTTCTATTGTTTATATTCTTGCACTTGCTTCTTGCCATATGGTTGTCTGTGGTGTTAGATGGTCTTGCTGTCTCTGACTGTGATGTGTCCCTTTTTTAAGCCTGTATGTCAGCACTCCTGGGAGACCAGCTATCTCTGGGAAGAATTTGGTTATGGAGAGCTATGCCACAGTGTTAGCTCTGGTGTGTACAGGGAAACCAGAAGGGTCCTGTCCTTAGCTGTTCCTTGGTCCCTGTGTCCTGGTGGATCTGAGAGCATCCCTCTTTGGCCAGGAATTTGAGTAGAAATGCTGGTGAGTCAGCACTCTTGGGAGATTAGCTCTTTTCCCACAGGATTTGTGTATGGAGAACTGTGGCACAGGGTCAGCCCTGTGCACAGATGGAAACTGAAAGGATCCTGTGTCCTAAGGGCTCTGGACAGGTCCCTCAGCAGAAGTGGTTGTCTTACCTATGCTTTTAGGTGTGTCAGCACTCCTGGGGAACCAGCTGTCTCCCAGTGGGATTTGGGTATGGAGAGCTTGGCACAGGGTCAGCTCCAGGGTGCAGATGGAAACCAGAAAGCTGGAAGCTCATTTAGAGTAGTTAATAATTTATAAAATTATAGGTTTTCAAACTCAAATATCTTATCACGTTCTTTAGCAGCATCTCACCATAACTGTTGGCTAATTATTTTAAGGAAGCCTCATGCTCAATTTCAGATAAAATCAAATATTGTCTAGTTGAACAACTCCTATAAACACAGAAAAAAACTACAAGTGTTGTTTGGTCTATTAACAGCTGGCAAGTGTTAATGAAATTTCCATTAGTAATATACATGCCCAAATCTGGTCTCCAGCCAATTATTTGCTCCATTACACAGAAGAATATTTTTCTTTAAATTTAAGGAAGATATATGAATAAGATAACTGATTTAAGAATTTATTTATTTATTTATTTATTTATTTATTTGAGAAATTCTTCATTTACATTTCAAGTGTTACCTCAAAAGTCCCCTACACCCACCACCTGCCCTGCTCCCCTACCCTCACCCTCCCACTATTTGGCCCAGGCATTCCCCTATACTGGGGCATATAAACATTGCTTGACCAAGGGCCTTTCTTCCCGAATAAAGGCCAAGTAAGCCATCTTCTAATACATATGCAGATAGAGACATGAGCTCTGGGGGTTCTGATTAGTTCATATTGTTGTTCCAACAATAGGGTTTCAGACCACTACAGCTCTTGGGTACTCTCTAGCTCCTACATTGGGGACCCTGTGTTCTGCCCTATAGATGGTTGTGAGCATCCACTTCTGTATTTGTCAGGGACTGTCAAAGCCTGCCAGGAGACAGCTATATCAGGGTGCTTTCAGCAATATCTTGCTGGTGTGTGCAGTAGTGTCTGCATTTGATGGCTGATTATGTGATGGACCACCCAGGTGGGGCACTTTCTGGATGGTCCATCCTTTCTTTTAACTCCAAACTTTGTCTCTGCACCTCCTTCCATGCATATTTTAATCCCTATTATAGGGAGGAATGAAGTATCCACGCATTGGACATTCTTGATTTTCTTGTGTTTTGGAAATTGTATCTTGGGTGTTCTAGGTTTTTGGGCTAATATCCGCTTATCAGTGAGTGCATATTAAGTGACTTCTTTTGTGATTGGGTTACCTCATTCAGGATGATATCCTCCAGATACATCCATTTACTCAAGAATTTCATAAATTCATTGTTTTTAATAGCTGAGTAGTACTCCATTGTGTAAATGTACCACATTTTCTATATCCATTCCTGTGTTGAGGGACATCTGGGTTCTTTCGAGCTTCTGGCTATTATAAATAAGGCTGCTATGAACATAGTAGAGTATGTGTCCTTGATACCTGTTGGAATATCTTCAGGGTATATGCCAGTAGAGGTATTGCTGGATCTTGCGGTATTACTATGTCCAGTTTTCTGAGAAACCACCAGACTGATTTCCAGAGTGGTTGTACCAGCTTGGAATCCCACCAGCAATGAAGGAGTGTTCCTCTTTCTCCACATCCTTGCCAGCATCTGCTGTTAGCTGAAATTTTGATCTTAGCCATTCTGACTGGTGTGAGGTGGATCTCAGGGTTGTTTTGATTTGCATTTCTCTGATGATTAAGGATTTTGAACATTTTTAAGGTGCTTCTCAGCTCTTTGGCATTGTTCAGTTGAGAATTCTTTGTTTAGCTCTGTACCCCATTTTTTAATTGGGGTTGTTTGAATTTCTGGTGTTCAGCTTCTTGAGCTCTTTGTAAATATTGGATATTAGCCTCCTATCAGATTTAGGATTGGTAAAAATTCTTTCCCAATCGTTGGTGGCCTTTTTGTCTTATTGACAGTATCTTTTGCTTTACAGAAGCTTTGCAATTTTATATGGTCCCATTTGTAGATTTGTGATCTTATAACACAGGCCATTGGTGTTCTGTTTTGGAATTTTACCCCTGTGCCCATATCTTCAAGGGTTTTCCCCACTTTCTCCCCTATGAATTTCAGTGTCTCTGGTTTAATGTGGAGGTCTTTGATCCACTTAGACTTGAGCTTTTTACAAGGAGAAAGGAATGGATCAATTCGCATTCTTCTGCATGTTGATCGCCAATTGTGCCAGCACCATTTATTGAAAATGCTGTCTTTTTTCCACTGGATAGTTTTGGCTCCCTTGTCGAAGATAAGGTGACCCAAGATGTGTGGGTTCATTTCTGGGTCTTCAATTCTATTCCATTGGTCTACCTGTCTGTTGTGTTATACCAGTACCATGCAGTTTTTATCACAATTGCTCATAGTACACCTTGAGGTCAGGCATGGTGATTCCACCAGAGGTTCTTTTATTGTTGAGGATGGTTTTTGCTATCCTAGGTTTTTTATTATTCCAGGTGAATTTGCAAATAGCCCTTTCTATCTCAGTGAGGAATTGAGTTGGAATTTTGATGGGGATTACGTTGAATCTATATATTGCCTTCAGCAAGATATTAATCCTGCCAATCCATGAGCATGGGAGATCTTTCCATCTTCTGAGATCTTCTTTAATTTCTTTCTTCAGAGACTTGAAGTTCTTGTCATACAGATCTTTCACTTCCTTCATTAAAGTCACACCAAGGTATTTTATATTATTTGTGACTATTGTGAAGGGTGTTGTTTCCCTAATTTCTTTCTCATGCTGTTTATCTTTTCTGTAGAGAAAGGCCACTGATTTGTTTGAGTTAATATTATATCCAGGTACTGTGCTGAAGCTGTTTATCAGTTTTAGGAGTTATCTGGTAGAATGTTTAGGGTCACTTATATATACTATCATATCATCTGCAAATAGTGATATTTTGACTTCTTCCTTTCCAATTTGTATCCCCTTGATCTCCTTTTGTTGTCGAATTGCTCTGGCTAGCACCTCAAGTACTATATTGAATAGGTAGGGAGAAAGTGGGCAGCCTTGTCTAGTCCCTAATTTTAGTGGGATTGCTTCCAGCTTCTCTCCATTTACTTTGATGTTGGCTACTGGTTTGCTGCATATTGCTTTTATTATGTTTATGTATGGGCCTTGAATCCCAGATCTTTCCATGACTTTTAACATGAATGTGTGCTAGATTTTGTCAAATGTTTCTCAGCATCTAAGGAGATGATTATGTGATTTTTGTCTTTGATTTTGTTTATATAGTGGATTACATTGATGGATTTCCGTACATTAAACCAACCCTGCATCCCTGGGATGAGGCCTACTTGGTCATGATGGATGATCGTTTTGATGTGTTCTTGGATTCGGTTTGCGAGGATTTTATTGAGTATTTTTGCATTGATATTCATAAGGGATATTGGTCTAAAATTCTCTTTCTTTGTTGGATCTTTGTGTGGTTTAGGTATCAGAGTAATTGTGGCTTCATAGAACAAATTAGGTAGAGTACCTTCTCTTTCTATTTTGTGGAATAGTTTGAGGGGAGTTGGAATTAAGTCTTCTTTGAAGGTCTAGTAGAACTCTGCACTAAACCCATATGGTCCTGGGCTTTTTTTGGTTGGGAGACTATTAATTACTGCTTCTATTTCTTTAGGGTAAATGGGACTGTTAAGATTGTTAATCTGATCCCCATTTAACTTTGGTACCTGGTATCTGTCTAGGCAGTTGTCCACTTCATCCAGGTTTTCCAGTTTTGTTGAGTATAGGCTTTTGTAGTAGGATCTGATGATGTTTTGGATTTTTTCAGGATCAGTTGTTATGTCTCCTTTTTCTTTTCTGATTTTGTTAATTCGGATACTGTCCCTCTGCCCTCTAGTTAGTCTGGCTAAGGGTTTATCTATCTTGTTGATTTTCTCAAAGAACCAGCTACTGGTTTGGTTGATTCTTTGAATAGTTCTTTTTGTTTGCACTTGGTTGATTTCCGCTCTGAGTTTGAATATTTCCTGGTGTCTACTCTTCTGGGGGGAATTTGCTTCCTTTCCTTCTAGGGTTTCTAGGTGTTCTGTCAGACTGTTAGTATATATTCTCTCTAGTTTCTTTTTGGAGGCACTCAGGGCTATGAGTTTTCCTCTTAGGACTGCTGTCAATGTGTCCCATAAGTTTGGGTATGTTGTGGCTTCATTTTCATTAAACTCTAAAAAGACTTTTATTTCTTTCTTTATTTCTTCCTTGACCAAGATATCATTAAGTAGAGGTTGTTCAGTTTCCATGTGAATGTTGGCTTTCTATTATTTCTGCTGTTATGGAAGATCAGCCTTAGTCCATGCTGATCTGTTAGGATACATGGGATAATTTCAATATTTTTGTGTCTGTTAAGACCTGTTTTGTGACCAATTATATGGTCAATTTTGGAGAAGGTACCATGAGGTGCTGAGAAGAAGGTATATCCTTTTGTTTTAGGATAAAATGTTCTATAGATATCTGTTAATCCATTTGATTCATAACTTCTGTTAGTGACCCTGTATCTCTGTTTAGTTTCTGTTTCCAGGATCTGTCCATTGGTGAGAGTGGGGTGTTGAAGTCTCCCAATATTATTGTGTGAGGTGCAATGTGTGCTTTGAGCTTTACTAAAGTTTCTTTAATGAATGTGGCTGCCCTTACATATGGAGCATAGATATTTAGAATTGAGAGTTCATTTTGGTGAATTTTGCCTTTAATGAGTATGAAGTGCCCCTCCTTGTCTTTTTTGATAACTTTCAGTTGGAAGTCAATTTTATTCGATATCAGAATGGCTACTCCTGCTTGTTTCTTCGAGCCATTTGCTTGGAAAATTGTTTTCCAGTCTTTTACTCTGAGGTAGTGTCTGTCTTTGTCTCTGAGGTGGGTTTCCTGTAAGCAGCAACATTTTTGGGTCTTGTTTGTGTAGCCAGTCTGTTAGTCTATACCTTTTTATTGGGGAATTGTGTCCATTGATGTTAAGAGAAATCAAAGAAAAGTTAGTTTTATTTCCTGTCATTTTTGCTGTTAAAGATGGGAGTCTGTTCTTGTGGCTGTCTTCCTTTTGTTTTGATAAAGGATTACTTTCTTATTTTTTCTAGGGTATAGTTTCCTTTTTTGAGTTGGTGTTTTCCCATTATTATCCTTTGAAGGGCTGGATTTGTGGAAAGATATTGTGTGAATTTAGTTTTTCGTGGAAAACTTTGGTTTCTCCATCTATGGTAATTGACAGTTTTGCTGGGTATAGTAGCCTGGGCTGTCATTTGTGTTCTCTTAGTGTCTGCATAACATCTGTCCAGGATCTTCTGGCTTTCATAGTCTCTGGTGAGAAATCTGGAGTGATTCTAATAGGCCTGCCTTTATATGTTACTTGACCTTTTTCCCTTACTGCTTTTAATATTCTATCTTTATTTAGTGCATTTGTTGTTTTGATAATTATGTGTTGTTAGGAATTTCTTTTCTGGTCCAGTCTGTTTGGAGTTCTGTAGGCTTCTTGTATGTTCATGGGCATCACTTTCCTTAGGTATGGGAAGTTTTCTTCTATGATTTTGTTGAAGATATTTGCTGGCCCTTTAAGTTGAGAATCTTCATTCTCATCTACTCCTATTATCTGTAGGTTTGGTCTTCTCATTTTGTCCTGGATTTCTTGGATGTTTTGAGTTTCGATCTTTTTGCATTTTGCGTTTTCTTTGATTGTTGTGTCCATGATCTCTATGGAATCTTCTGCACCTGAGATTCTCTCTTCTATCTCTTGTATTCTGTTGCTGATGCTCTCATCTATGGTTGCTGATTTCTTTCCTAGGGTTTCTATATCCAGTGTTGCCTCTTTTTGGTTTTTCTTCAGTGTTTCTACCTCCATTTTTAGATCTTGAATGGTTTTCTTCAATTCCATCACCTGTTTGGATGTGTTTTCCTGTAGTTCTTTAAGGGATTTTTGCGTTTCTTCTACCTGTTTAGCAGTGTTTGCCTGTAGCTCTTGAATGGCTTCTACTTGTTTAGCAGTGTGCTCTTATGATTCCTTGACGGATTTTTGTATTTCCTCTTTAATGGATTCTACCTTTTTAGCAGTGTTATCCTGTAGTTCCTTGAAGAATTTTTGTTTTTTTCTTTTAGGGCTTTTGCTTGTTTAGCATTGTTCTCCTGTATTTCTTTAAGTGTGTTATTAACGTCCTTTTATGATCTTCTACCATCATGATGAGATATGATTTAAAATCTGTGTCTTGCTTTTCAGGCATGTTGGGGTATCCAGGACTCCTTGCAGTTGGTGTACTGGATTCTGATGCTGCCCATTGTTCTTGGTTTCTGTTTGAGATTCTTATGTTTGCCTTTCGCCATGTGGAGCTCTCTGATGTTAATGTCCAAGCTGTCACTGGTTTGAGCTTGATCCTCCTGTGATTCTGTTAGCCTCTGGCAGCACTTCTGGTAGTCCAACTCCCCCTAGAGATCCAGTGATCAGAGCACTCTCTGAAGGTAAGCTCTACACATGCAAGTCCAGTGTCTAGCAGACTGGAGCTCTGATCTACTTCCTGAGTTCTAGGGTCAGAACTCTCCCAGCAGGCTGCCTCTCTTCTGAAGTCCCGAGATGATCCCAAGGTCCCACAATCCAGAGTTGATTCTAATGTCCTGGTGTGTGGAGAGCACACACAGGGCCCTAGCCATCTTAGCTGGGTGCAGAGGGAAGATGGCAGGGGTGGTCCTGGCTGAGAGAGGTCTCAATCTCCTGTAACCCCGAGGTATACCTAATGTCCTGGGGTGTGGAGAGTGCACAAGCGGCCCTAGTGGCCTCCACTGGGCTCAGAGAGGGATGATGGCGGGCAGGGGCGGCAGGGGAGGTGCTGACTGGGAGAGGTCCCAGTCTCTGGTTGGGCGGAGTTCCTCTGTTCCAGCTGCTGCTGCAACTGGACCCTCCTCGATTTCAAAGCCCAAGGTGCGCTCCACTCACCTGTAACCCTGATGTGTACCTAATGTCCTGGGGTGTGGAGAGTTGTCAAGGGGCCCTATTGGCCACTGCTGGGCTCAGAGAGGGATGATGGCTGGCAGCTCCGGTGGTGGGGGAGGTCCTTGATTTAATAATTTATATTTGTCTTAAAAATTTCTCCTTAGCTTGCTGGCCATGGTGGTGCACGTCATTAGTCCCAGCACTCTGGAGTCAGTGGCAAGCCGATATCTGTGTATTTTAGTCCAGCAGCTAGGATTACATAGTAAAACCTGTCTCAAAAATTCTTTTTTAGAAACTTAATGTGGATGTTATATTTAATCATGAATAGAATGTGTGTATTAAAAGCATAATAAATTCATATATAGATATATTCTAATCTATAGAAAATTATTTATGGATATTTGTGTAGGTATGTGTCTCAGTGTTATTTTATGCTGTATATATACACAATAAATATTCATGAGTGTGTGTATGAGTACCTATGTTTGTGTATTCATGTGAGGTCAGAAGGGGACATCTGGTATACAGCTCTATCATTCTCTGCCTTATTCTTTGGATGCAATGTTTCACTCAAAATTTTACTGTTTGAGAACCTGGTACAATGTATATTGATCATATTTACCCTCCCTATCCTAACTCTTTCGAGATCCATCACTCTTTCCTTTCACAGCCAACATTGTGTCTTTATTGCTATGCCCCAATCAAGGACAATTTGTGCTTCCAAAATATTCTTGGATGTGTGGCCTTCAACTGGAGCATTGTCAACCTGTCAAGTGCTACTCTTATAGGGAAAATTGATCTTCCTCTTTCAACAGTTAAGAATTGCCAATAGAGCGGGGCATGGTGGTGCACACCTTTAATTACAGCACTCAGGAGGCAGAGGCAGGCAGATTTCTGAGTTCGAGGCCAGCCTGGTCTACAAAGTGAGTTCCAGGACAGCCAGGGCTATACAGAGAAACCCTGTCCTGAAAAAAATAATGCCAATAGCTTAGCAGCTGGAAGTGAAACTCTATACCCAACTCCCCATTTCATTCTGGGTTTTGGTTTGATTAAGGTGTGAGTAAATATTGCCCATGGTGTCATAACTGCTCTGAAATCATATGTGTAGATATCCTGCTGTACCTAGAAGATACTGTTTGCTTGGAGTCATCTACCATCTCTGGCTCTTATACCCTTTCTGCTACCTCTTGAGGAGGTGGGTTGTGGTATATATGTTCTACTTAGGAATGAACATTCTGAAATCTCTTAATTTTGGCACCTTGTCCAGTAATGAGTTTCTGTGTTGATCATTATCTAGTGCATGCAGAAGTCTCTCTGATGAGGCTTGAAAGATATATTAATCAATGGGTGTAATGACAAATCACTATGAATTGGTTTAATATTATGTCAACTTAGTGGAATAATAGCAGTAGTTTCTATCTATCTATCTATCTATCTATCTATCTATCTATCTATCTATCTATCTATCTATCTATCTGACTGACTGGAAAGATGCTTCTGCAATTAAAAGCACTGAATTTTCTTCCACAGGACCCATGTTCTATTGAATTCCATGTCTTCTGCTTATTATATTTGACTGTGGATTTTTTCTATCTCCTTTCATCTTTTGCTTTATTCAGAAATATCCATGCTATATTTAGCTGGGTTCTATAAGTAAACAGCTATGGAATCTTTCTCTCTAACCTTTAGTCTCCTCGTATTTAAAAGTTGATGGCCAGGTGGGAATGGTAGCATACACCTTTAAGCCAAGTACATGGGAGGCAGAAGAAGGTTGATCAAGGTCAGCCATGGCCATACAGTAAGACTGTGTCTCAAAAACCAAAACAAAATTAAAGCTACAACAAAAAATTTGTTGGTCATATGGCACATTTATATTTATCCCCTGTGTTTTTTTTCTTCTCCCACCCTCTCCCTCCTCAGACTGGAGACATGGCTCAGTGGCTAAGAACACTTATTGGCTGGTCTTCCGGAGTAAGACTAGTCTACCCATAGGAAGAGACTATTAACACTATTATCACTGCTTGAAAGTATAATTATATTTTCTCTTAAGGAAGTTGCTCAAAACAACTCAGTGGTGTCTCCAAGCTATTTAGCATATCTGCAGATATGGTGTTAGCTATCATTTTATTCTGTGAAACCTTCAATATCTCATCACCATTCATACACTTCTTTTTTAAAATTCAGATACAAAATCATGAACATCTTCACAAGGCATATCGTATACTTTGATCTTCTATTTCTAAATCAAATCAGTCAACTCAAGTGCAACCATGTGCATTTCAAAGTGAACTCTAATCTGGTTTAATTCACCAGTAAGTACTCCAGGCATGAATGTCTAATTACTCATAAACCATTAAGACAAATGAAACTCAAATGCATTGTGTATAATCAGCCATAAAAGTCATATGTGGTGAGTGTTAATTTTACAGAAACTCCTCTATCTGCTGTCAAATAGTTTGTATAAATTATCATAAAACTAAAGATGAAGAAATGCATTTGTGTGTATTTAAAAAAGAAACCTCTCTAATCATCATTTGGCCAATCATATCTATACATTTAGGCCAACATATACAATATTTTCATATTTTGTATGAAACATTTTCATCTAAAATTATTTTAGGTGTATATGTGCTTTTTTGCATGTATGTGTACACAACTCATATATGTCTGGTACCCACTTGAGCCAAAAGAGGACATCAGATACCCTGGAATTGAGGGTATATAGAGATTTGCAAGCTGCCATATGGGTCCTAGAAACCAAACCTGGGTCATTTGCAAGATGAACAAATATTCTTATCAACACTGTTCATCTCACCAGCTTCACACTTTCAATGTTTATAAATGTAAACAGCTATCAATTTCTTTTTACAAATTTAGAAATATTACAGTCAATCCATAAAATGAACTAGGATATTATCTTAACCAAGCATATATTCCCCCATATGTAAATAGTTGTAAAATAATTATATACAATATATGGGAAGGTCTCTTGTTTTCTACAAAAAGCCACTATTTCTCTCATATCATATAACTACAATTTTATAATTTATGGTGCTCTAGAGAAATAGAAATGTAGAATAATAATTATTATTTCAGTTAAAATGCTCAATTGAATTTGGTTATGCCTTTAGAATTTCTTCTGAAATAAAATTAAGCTAACCAAAATATACATATATGTGGATTTTATTATAGGGAAATACAGCTATTGAACATAGAAAGGACAGACTTTCAAAGCATGTAAAAATCTGTAACTAGATCAGAGAAGACTCATACATGATCTGGAAGTCCTTTCAAATATTTCTACAGCTAAAAGAAGAGAGTAGATTCTGAGTGAATTCTTTACTGAGACAAGGTTTTTATTTGGGGCTTTAGCATGTTATTGGTAAAGCAGAAGAAAGTATGTGCTTATACAAATGCACACACAAACATATGCATATACATATATGCAACTGTGGATAACCCTGTATTGATTAAGTTTTTCATATCAGGATATATAGGAATAAATACTTCATTACCATCTGTACGCTTACAATCATGTGAAGCATGTGCTTACCAATATTTAATATAAATTAGCTATGCAATTTCCTCAGACTAAAGTTTGATCAGAATATAGAGTGAGTTTCTTTGATTTCAATGTTAAGGTATTGAAAACTTGACTTAAATCATTCTGTAGTAGTCTAAGGAACATGTAATATTTTCAAACAGTTTTTGTCATCAGGTATCATTGTATCTACTAAGAATTAGTGTCAATCAATATCGTGTATTTCTTTTACCATATTTAAAATTTATGAAGAAGTATAAGTGATAGTTTATCCATGTTGATTTAATATTCCCCTCCTAGTGCAATATAGATACTAGTTCTTATTTGATATTGTACATAAGGTAAAAAAATTCAAACATTAATAAGTGAGTGATATCTTTTAAGTTAGAAAGATAATTTCAATTTCATCATTACTTTAATTTTTACTTTATTTCTGCTGGAATAATAATTTGTGCTAATAAATATTTCATTTATAATTAATGTTTGTCCAAAGGACAGAAACTGTTTTAAAGAATGAAACTATTGGAACTAATAAGGCATATTTTATTGGACTCTTCTTTGTTTGAGATTTATCTATACACACATTTTTGCTATGGACATTTAGCCTAAAAGAATCATGATTATGGATATGAACATGGCATTTTAGAAACTTATGTTTTCATTCCTATATTTTCCTTGAATAACTTAAGAGTATTTTTCCCATTAAATGAATGATACTCCATAAAATGTGGGGTTTTTTTCTCTTTGGTTTTAATCTATGTTGGTGTGCATGCCTACTTCTATGAGACACATATCTTTGTTCCATTTTCAAGTTTTTGTCTTTATTGCTAGGATTATTGCAGATTTATTCTGACACTTAGGATCCTTTCATTTTTCTACTATAAAGTTAGCATCAACACCTAACACTTAACATCCCCTGGTTGTCAGATTTCTTTTGAGAACCATAATTAACTAGATGCATACATCAATGATGTTTACATGCAACAGATGGCTTAGCTGGGATAAGTAGATAAATTTATCTTGTGTTGGGTATGTATGAGTAATATCTTGGAAGGAAAATTTATATAAGGAAAAATGACTTGAGTTTTCCTATATTTTGAGAGCTAAGTGAACTCAGCTTTGGAGAACTACATCTCAGAATACTGAATTTACTTGAAGGTAGAGTTCTAACATATAGTCTGTTTTGCTGAAGACCTGGCCTCAACAAAGGAAAACTCGTGACTTGTGAAAAAAACCCAGACTCAATAATTTTAAAAATCAGATGACTATTTTTTTCAATTTCTTATTAGATATTTTCTTTATTTACATTTCAAATACTATCCTGAAAGTCCCCTATACCTCCCCCCCTGCCCTGCTCCCCTACCCACCCATTCCCACTTCTTGGCAGATAACTATTTATTAATGATCACTTTCATTATATTTAGACTGAGTGCTAGATAGGCAGCAAATGATTACTGGTAGATAAAGGGGGGAATAAAATAATCCAAAACAAAGTCACAGCCTACAAAATCTTTTCATGTGTATTTTCTTTGAAGTTCATGGCAGACTTATTTGTGGAAGTTATTATTCCTATTTTAAAGTCAGTGAAGACAATGTTCAAAACAAAAAGATACACAGAGTTCTCAAAAAGTTTTAAATGCTTAATGATGAAGGAAGAATGGAGCCTGAATCTGAGGTTGCAAATTCCCTATGCTTGGTTATATTTCAATTGGCCCTATTCTCATGCAATATGATTTTGGATATCAAATGACCAACTGATGTCTTCCTTTACTTATGACTTATGGGTGAAGTGCAATTGTTCTGGACCTTGAAGAATGACACCTGATTCTTTTGATGGCAGTAGATTCCAATAGTGATTGCACCATCTATTTATAAATATTCATGTTTGTAAACACTCAGACAATGAGATATCTTACTTTTCTTCTTATTGAAGAGGAAAAAGGTGTGTTTCTAATAGTTTACAAGTTGAATTTAATTTAAACATATAAATATATGATTATGTAAATTTTCAAAATATTTCTTCAACTTTTGAGCCTGAAAAAAAATGTGGTTGTATGTGTGTATGCATGTATGAATATGTGGCACAGAACATATGTTCTGTGTAAATGAGTGGCATAGCATATGTATGGAAGTCAGAGGGTGAGTTTTGGGAGTTGGGTTCTTGCCTTCCACCATGTAGAATACGGGTATCTCTTGTTTCTGCCATTGTACAATTTACTCCAGACTGAGTCGTCTACAAGCTTCTGGACAGTTTATCTGTCTCTTCCTCTCCTCAGGATATCATGAGTGCTACCACATCCAGATTTTTGTCTTTACATGAGTTCTGGAAAATGAATCAGGCCTCCAAGCTTGTGGTGATTAGGACATTTTAGCTCTTGAGCTGTTTCCATAATCAACAATAATAATAACAACAACAACAACAACAACAACAATAATAATAATAATAATAATAATAATAATGTTTTTTTAGAATGGGAGCACATCCTGGATATTGAACCCAGGATACATGACATGGTAAGACAAACATTCTACCACTGAGCTAGCACATTCCATTGTATCTGAGTTTTGTACCAATTAACTGATATTTGTAGTAGAATTTTAATCTGGTAACTTGACTATTCTAATCATATCCAAAGATATTCTAGGTCTTTGTGATCTGGCTAAAATGAAGACATGCCTCACACCTTTAACCTCTGGTTAGAGTAGAGGCACACCCTTAGTATACACCTTAAAGGTAAAATTAGTTGGTAGAAGGAAGCAGTGATGTTTGAAAGTGACATCTAATTGAGGGGCAGATAAACTGACAAATCAGAGAAAGATCTGACAGAATGAGTCAGAATTAGGATGTGCAAAACTCTCACAAAAACAACACAGAAAAGAGTGTGGGGCAGTCTAGTTCCTTTGTGAGTTCTGGTAAGTCAGTTAGGATTCAATGTAAGGAATGCAGTGGAGTTGAGTTCATGCAGTTCAGTGCAAGTCAGCAGAGGAAGTAAAGTCAGAGAATAAGAAGGAGCCAGAAGATTAGAACAAGTTGCCAGAGTTAGTTTGAGGCCATGCAGAGCAATTAAGGGAGAAGCTGAGAGAAGCCAGATTGAATCAGTCAGCTTGGAGAGAAGTTTGAGCCAGAGCAGTTGAGTTGAATCAGCCAGACAGAGTTCAGAAAGAATTAGAAATGGTGAGCTTATTCAGCAGTAAGTCTCCAATATAAAAACTGCATCAGGTGAATAAAAGTTATTTTTACAAATATACATAAGTAGAATAGCTTAACCCACACTCATAGCTGCTGGTATTTTAATATCAAAGTTTATTTATTTGTTTGTTTGTTTGTTTGTTTGTTTTTCTTCAGTACTGGGAATTGAACATAGGACCTTCCATATGATAGGTGAAACATCTACTACTGAGTTCTCAGCTTAAAATCTTCTTCCTTTGCAAAAGAATTATGAGTTGATACTTTGTGTTGGAAGGAAGGGAGGGAGGGAAGGAGGAAGGGAGCAAAGGAGGGTGTGTTTTGATTTTTAGTCAAGAAATGGCATATTCCTAACTCCAGTTGTAACAATTAAAAAGGTCTACAAAAATGTCTCATATGAGGAGAATGCTGATTGAGAAGAACTACTTTTAGGTGTTTCGAAAAAGGCCAGATCACTAAATTCAGCTATTCTGCTTGATTCTCAGATCCATGACTCTCAAGTGGTATTATATGGTAAGCTTGAACCACTGACTTTCTAGCATCTAGCAGAGTAAACCAGCTGTTTTTGAAACCTGTACATCTTTTTTTCTACTAGCTCAGAGTTGAACTAAAAAGGGCACTTGTATGTCATGAGATGGCCCCAAATTTATTTTTCCTTCTGACATATAGAATAGCTGATATGTTTTGTTGAAAAATAATCTCTAAGAAACAATTTTATTATCTTAAAAATGAAAGCAGTAATTCCTAAATCACATACTTTTGATGAAGTTAATGTAGCTCTGCTACCAAAATGGAGTCTCAAGGTCATCCACATCTGAAGATCCAAGAAGCTTGCTAGAGATACAAATTATTGGATCCTTGGCTAGCTATATTGAACTAGGCACTTAGGGTGTTGGGATCCAATGATTTGTGTTTTAAGAAACCATGTGGTAAGTTCATATTGTGGCTGGTACACAGTTAATTTTAAGAAGCAGTAGATTATATTAAAAGTGCAAAGAATAGATGAATACCTGGTTTTCAGTTTACTTTGTAATCTAGGTATGAAAGCTGACACTGGGCTTCAATTTCTGCATTGTTCTTTCTGGGTATTTGTTTCAAATGTCAGGAAGACTGCCTCACAGAGTAGGTAATGTATAAACATGATTGATTGGGTAAATTAACAAGTGTATAAGAGTTGATTGTTTCAAATTTAGGGTGCACATATTCAAACATGTTATTTCAGTATGCTGTATTTGCCAGTTTCAAAGTGTTCAGTGTGTTTTTTAAGGGAGGACTATAATAAGAACATGGTTTATCTTGGGAGTTGATAGATATAGTAACAGAGAGAAATTTAAAATCTTTTGGAGTAAATAAAGTGACAAAACTTTTTAGTACAGTATCTTACAATCTACTGTTTGATTAAAAAAAAAAAAACTTGTATTTAATCCTTCTCAGTTTTTCTTCTCTTCTAAGTTTGTTTCCAGATTAAAGGAACTTAAATTCTACTTTGAAATGCTGACTCTCATAAATAATTCAACCTATTGGTTTTATATGTAGTAATATGGATTATAAGGGAGCTATCCATACTAAAATAATTACCAGATCACACTTTGAGGCTGCAAATGGTTCTATTCATTGAAACATTCTGATGGAAATCTTTTATTACTTTTCAAGTTGAATATAGTGGTCAATTAATGACATATAAGAGACTTGAAGTATGAGCACTTATAATATGCCTAGAAAAACTGAGGAACAAAATGTAAAAAGTTACATGTGACACATGGCTTCTATGTTTGATCAAATGACTACATGGATTTAAGAGCAGTGTTGTTTGAATAGGTATGGTCCTATGTATTGAATATGTATGGACTCATGTATTTAAATGCTTGGCCCAGAGGGAGTGGCACTATTTGGAGGTGTGGCCTTGTTGGAGGAAGTCTATCACTGTGGATTTTTTAGGTCTCCTATGTTCAAGCTCTGCCTAAAGTGCTAAATACTACCTTTCTTCTACCTATGGATCAAGATGTAGAACTCTCAATTCCTCCATCACCATGTCTGCCTGCACACTGTCATGCTTTTCACCATGATGATAGTGGACTAAACCTCTGAAACTGTAAGCTAGCCTTAATAAAATGTTTTCCTTTATAAGAGTTGTCATAGTCACAGTATCTCTTTGGAACAATAAAACCAAAGTAAGATAGAAGTTGGTATCAGGGACTGGGTTATTGATATGATAAATCTGACCATGTTTTTCTTTGGATTAATGTTGGATTTGGGACTTGCATTATGAAAACAGCTGAACGTTTAAGTGCACCTTAATTGACCATACTAGTAGAAACAGGGAATACAGTAGTGCTGAGGGTGATTTGAACTGTTTGGGCCTGGTTACAAAGAAGAGTTTTAGTGCTTTTCTTAGAAATCATTGTGATATTTCGGTAAAGAATGTGACTGGTTTTTACCCTTGTCTGAAGAGTCTGCCTAAGACTAAAGTGAAGAGATTTATTGCATTGGCAAAGGAAATCTCAAAACATTCTAGTATCAATTCTGTCCTGTAGTTCACTCTTCTGAAAAGTCTTTTGATCAAATGTAGCAATGTAAGAAAGGAAAAGTACAAACTGTGTTATTCAAAGAGAAATGGAGCACCAGAAAGTAGAAGGGAGCTTAACCCTGTGTTCAAGGAGATAAATGGATTAAAGATGTTAAATGGAATAAGGGGAGGGGTGACCTCAGGGCAATATCCCACCCAAATATGTTTTCATCCTGTGGAACAAAATTAAAAGTTAGTTTACACCCAGGTGTGGTTATATACCTTTAATCCCAGCCCTCAGGAAATAGAAGCATGCCATGAAATGCTGGAAGTACATGATCTGATTTTTTATTTTACTAGGGAATTACAGTTACCAGATTTCATGAATCTCAGAAGAGACTTTGGACTCTGGATTGTTAAACACATTTGAGAATGTTATAGACTATGGGGATTTATTTATTCATTCATTTATTTATCTATCTACTTATTGGTTATTTGAGACATGGTTTCCTTGTGTAGCCTTGGATGTCCTGGAACTTGCTCTGTAGACCAGGCTAGCCTCTCAAACTCAGAGATCCACCTGCCTCTCCCTCCAATGTACTGGGACCAAAGGCATGTGCTACCACTGCCCAGATGATTATGGGGAATTTTGAGGTTGACCAAAATGCCTTTTACATTATGTTATGGCTACAAGACTATGTGGTTCAGGGAGTGGTGGTTTGAATAGGTATGCTCCACATAGACACACATGTTTGAATGCTTGGCTCATAAAGAATTGCACTATTAGGAGGTTTGGTCTTGTTGGAATAGGCATGATATTACTGGAGGAAGTATGTCACTGTGTAGGCAAGCTTTGATGTCTTATATGTGTTCAAATTATGCCTAGTATGACACACAGTCTCCTTCTGCTGCCTGTGGCTCAAGATGCAGAACTCTCAGCTCTTCTAGTGCCATGTTTGTGGTCATACTGCCATGCTTCCTGCCATGATGAAAAAAAAAAAAAAAAACAACTCTGAAACTGTAAGCCAGCCCCTGTTGCAGATAGCCCTGGGGTTAATTGTATTTGTTGTTAATTCTGTTCTTCTGTGAGGGGTTGTGAACAAGGAATGAGACAGCACTCAGGTGATTTCCTATAAACCTTCTTTCCATTTTAACTTATAAATAAATGCTAGAGCCGGTGATTGGGCAGAGAAAGAGGGGGAGGTGCAGCTGAAGGTTTTGGGAGAGAAAGAGAGAAAGAAAGGATGACAGAGGAGGAAGAAGTAAAGTGGAGCAGAAGCACCTGGCCTAGAGAAACCACAACTCATAAGGGGCCTCTTATATGGGGAAGATGTTAGTGTAGCAGTAGATCTGCCCAATCTAGGCACACAGCATGTATTAACTGTGGTGTGTTTTCATTGCCTGGGTTTCTTTTTAAGAACTGCCTTGGCCATGGTGCCTCCTCACTGCAATAAAGCCCAAATTAAAACAAGTAGATATGGAAAGCTTCTCTGTATACCTCTTTCTGGAAGTAAAGAATAGGATTAAGCATTACGGAATCATGGAAAATTGAAAAAAAAAAAAAAAAAAAACATGTTCAGTAATCTGTCAGCTTTCTGCTTCCTGCTACACTTGACAAAAAAAAAAAAGCGTGGCCTGGAGAAATAAGATGATTTGCTCTATTTAGACCAGGCAATATTTTGGTGATAGGATAGGTATTGGAAAATAGTTATCTTCATAAAGAGACCAATAGACAGAACCAATTCATTGAAAGGAGTGTTTAAAACACACAAAATACATAAGACAGTTGCACAAAAGTCTATCTTTACTACCCACACTTAGCTA
Organism: Mus minutoides; assembly: GCA_902729485.2. NCBI lineage: Eukaryota > Metazoa > Chordata > Mammalia > Rodentia > Muridae > Mus > Mus minutoides. Next base: position 29,676 of record LR755210.1, read on the forward strand.
ATGTTGGTATTTAAAATTGTTTGTATAAAACAAAGCCCTATTGCAGCCCAGTTCCACTCTTCTCTTCTTCCTTCTCCTTTTAGAATCATATATACACCCTCACAATTTTAATGTATGTCTTCATATAGTGCTGCATAATTTGAAATTCTAAAGTAGTAGTAATATGAATGCTTATATAGTTTCCCTTCCCTCCATATTTCTCTCAATATCATATATGTGTGTATATATATATATATATATATATATATATATATATATATATACATAAATATGTATATACACATACATATTTACTTTAACAACAAAACTAACTTCTGTTGTGAGATGGTGTCAATTACTTTATCCAAGGCTCTTTTTATCATTCCATAGAAGTTATATGTAGCAGCGCACCTTTAATCTTAGTACTTGGAAGTCTCAGGAAGGAGGACCATAAGGTCAAGATCAGTCGGAAACTGCATAAGCAATTCCAAAGTAGCCTGGCTTACATCAAAATGGGGAGTTTTTCAAAACAAAAATTCTACTTCCTCAGTAATGATTTCATAGGACTTTTTTTCATGTTTTAGAGGAAAGTTGGTTGAGTAATTAACTGGTAGCATTCTAATTCTAAATTGGGTCTTAAAACTTTGTTATTCAGTGTTTGAAGGGATGAATGTACTGTTAAGCCAACTACTGACATTATTTTTATGATGATTTACACAAATGATAGCATTTATAATAACTGACATTTCAGAAATTCATACAATATAGACTACATCCAATGTGTTTTATTCATATTAATTTATCTATTCTTTCATATTAATCCCACAGATATGATTTTTCTCTTCCTTATGACAAAATTAGCCACAGAAAGGATTAAGTTACTTTTTCAATATATAAACTTTCTAGTAGTGTCAATAAATTACTACATAATTAGTAGTCCAATGCAATTATAAGTGTTCTGTATCATTTTCCATGAGGCAAGAGATCAAGTATAGTTTAACCGAGTTCTCTTCTCTGGTTTTTATTGCGTTATAATCTTGGTGTTCTCCAGTTGGATTCTTATGTGAAGGCTATACTAAGAAAATATTTACCTCCCAAATCACTAACATTTCATGTCCAATCCATCATTTCACTATTGTAGGACTGAGTTTAATCTTCTTTTCAGCTCTTGCTTTGAATCCACTCTCACTTCTGGAGGACTCGTGTTCAGTTCCCAGTACCCTTGTTGAGCACACCATAATTATCTATAACTCCAGTTCCAAGGTATCTTGATGCAGCACTTCTACCTTCTTTGGGCACCAGTGTGAAAGTGGTGCCAGTATACATACACAGATATACAAACATGCATATAATAGAACTAAATATTTTTAAATGGGGTATCTATGCTAGTGTATGAATTCTAAGTTTAGATTTCATAAGGCTTAAGTTTTTCTTCTTTTTTTTCCTGCTTTGTTATTACTATGGAACATGTAAACCTAAATTTGTCCAACTCTTTAGGAAGTAGAAAAAAGTGTTTCAACTTAGAAGCAAGTCACCCCACCTGAAGCCAACTTAGAGAGCATCCCACCTAGCCAATCTGTGGATGAATAAGCCAGTAGGCTAACACGAGAATAATCATTAAATAAATAATCCTTAAAGTCCATTCAGCAAAATGGAACAGACATTTAACATATAAAGACTATTTCATGCACTTATATTCAGTAATTTCTTTTTTTAAAAGATTTATTTATTTTATGTATGTGAGTTCACTGTAGCTGTTTTTAGACACAGCAGAAGAGGTCATCAGATTCCATTATATATATGGTTGTGAGCCACCATACAGTTGCTGGAAATTGAACTCAGGACTTCTGGAAGAGTAGTCAGTGCTTTTAACTACTGGGCCATTTCTCCAGCTCCACAGCAATTTCTTATACAGAACTATTTTAGTAGTAGATAAGATGCAAATGAAGATACGGTAAATATAATTTCTGTTTACTGTTGGATATAATGAATCATCATTTTTTTTTCCAATCCAGGGCTCCTCCATTCATTATCAAAGGTGTTTTCTTTGACACAATATTTTTAAAGTACTAAGGGATAACAACTTAGATAATTAAGTATTAGAACTAAACAATAGCAAGTGAAATAAATACTATTTTATTCTCTTGGTTCTATATCCTTGGGTTTGACAAGCATCCTAAAATGTCAGAAAATGAGATACACCCTTGTAGAATACCTTGGTCTTGAGTGTAGGTTGATCATATGGTCAGCAGAGTACAGCAAATTCTATGAATTACCACTCCTCTTACTAGATTATAACATATAAACCTTTATCTTAACAAACTGAGCAGATTTGTTCACAAGTGTAGCAAGAACTCTTAACTACATAGTCTTCTCTCCAGCCTCTCATTATTTTCATTAAAACAAGGTACATGGTTGAGTCCAGATTCTATTTTGAGAGAACAAGAAATTACCTCATTAGTGAGAGCTTGAATGTCACCCAAACAAAGTGAGTAAGCAATGGAGGCATGAGAAATCAAAATATACATCAAAATGAGACATGTCTAGAAGTGATGAATTGTGTTTAGTTGTGTACAGTAGACACCTTGAGAACAGGTCTATGTATGCATATCAATTATTAGTGAGCATTGGACACACTGATCTTTCAATTAATTCTAAGAAAATGGTGAATTTCTTATTTGGGCAAGACTATGTTTATCTGTGGAGTAACCCCTGTCTGTCCCCAAATTACATTTTTGATGCAAGGGTTTTTAAATGTTCTTCATATACTATTTATTGTTTATCTTGGAAATGTCAATCTGTTAAATGGGATTTAATTGATTTCAATTTTTGTGTCCTCATATCCAACAGTGAACTGAAATTATATTTACTATTTGGATATCCTAGTTCCTACCAATGGTTAGAAAAAAGGGAAACTATTTGTTCATTACTTTTGAACTCTCTGTAGTAAGGCAAGTCTTTATATCCAGTAAACCTGAAAGTTTGAGCAGTAAAGTTTAGTGCACAGAACTCCCATTTTATGGCCCAATGGATAATGTCAATGCCATAAAATCTCTCAGTACTATTTTCTTATTCCCCAAGTAGCTGTGATAAACAATGGCTATATTCAGAGCATGCTCATGGAAAGAAAGTTTATTACCACCAAAATCTCGTAACAATTTGGCATATAGAAATGGGACGTAATACTGAGGGTTGAACAATGCAAGTCCTATTTTGTATGAAAAGAAAACCTGTAAAAAATGATGGATTGGAAAAAGAATTAAACTGGAATATTGTATTTTACAGCCATCTATAGACAAAAGATGTTATATAATTTTTTGTGAAGTCATTTTATTTTTATTTTTATTTTTATTCTTTTTTCATTTCTGAGTTCGAGGCCAGCCTGGTCTACAAAGTGAGTTCCAGGACAGCCAGGGCTATACAGAGAAACCCTGTCTCAAAAAACCAAAAAAAAAAAATTATTTTAGGTGCATGGGTTTTTTTTTTAACACATATTTTCTTGGTATGCATTTAATGCCTTTAATCTCCACACTAGGGAAACAGAGACAGATAGGTGTCTGTGGTTTGTGGCCAGCCTGGGGAGTTCAAGGCCATGGAGAGCTACACAGTAAGACTGTGTATAAGAAACAAACAAACAAACAAAAAAGCATGTGAATTTGAAAAACTGAAAAATCCTAAGAGAGAATTAGTCTTCCCCAGGGATGAGCCCAAGAGTTCAACACTGATATCATATATACACAAGCAATACTAACTGGACCTAGCAAGTTGTATTTATATATTTATGAGTTTATATTCATAAATAACAATAACAATTCATGATAAATAGGCCGTAAATTGGGGGGAGGGGCATGGGAAGAGTTGGATGGAAGGGGAGGAAGGGAAGAAAATGGAAGAGTAGAAACAATTGAAATATGTGTGTTTATGTGTGTTGGGTTTTTTTGAGACAGCGTTTCTCTGTGTAGCTGGCTGACCTGGAACTAGTTCTTTTTTTTTTTTTTTTTTTTTTTTTTTTTTTTTTTTTTTTTTTTTTTTTTTTTTTCTTTTTTTTTTCTTCCATTTTTTATTGGATATTTTCTTAATTTACATTTCAAATGTTATTCCGAAAGTCCCGTCCCTCTACGCCCTCCCTGCTCCCCTGTCCACCCACTCCCACTTCTTGGCCCTGGCATTCCCCTGTATTGGGGCATATAAAGATTGCAGTACCAAGGGGCCTCTCCTCCCAATGATGGCCGACTAGGCCATCTTCTGCTACATATGGAGCTAGAGACACGAGTTCTGGGTGCTCTGCTTGTTCATATTGTTGATCCTCTTCTAGGGTTGCAGACCCCTTCAGCTCCTGGGGTTCTATCTCTAGCTTCTCCATTGTGGGCCCTGTGTTCCCTCTTATAGATGATTATGAGCATCCACTTCTGTACGAGACAGCTATATGAGGGTTCCTTAAGTAGGCACTAGCTGTCCTATGCCATAGTGACTGATTATGGGATGGATCCCCCCTGATGGGGTAGTCTCTGTATGGTCCATCCTTTCATCTTAGCTCTAAACTTTGTCTCTGTAACTCCTTTCATGGGTATTTTGTTTCCTCTTCACAGGAGGAATGAAGAATCTACAAGCTGGTCTTTCTTCTTGATGTTCTTGTGTTTTGCAAATTGTATCTTGGATATTCTAAGTTTCTGGGCTAATATCCATTTATCAGTGAGTGCATACCCAATGACTTCTTTTGTGATTGGGTTACCTCACTAAGGATTATATCCTCCAGATACATCCATTTGCCCAAGAATTTCATAAATTCTTTTTTTTTAAATAGCAGAATAGTACTCCATTGTGTAGATGTACCACATTTTCTGTATCCATTCCTCTGTTGAGGGACATCTGGGTTCTTTCCAGCTTCTGGCTATTATAAATAAGGCTGCTATGAACATAGTGGAACATGTGTCCTTTTTACCAGTTGGAATATCTTCTGAGTATATGCCCAGGAGAGGTATTGCTGGATCCTCTGGTAGTACTATGTCCAATTTTTTGAGATAACGCCAGACTGACTTCCAGAGTGGTTGTACAAGTTTGCATTCCCACCAGCAATGGAGGAGTGTTCCTCTTTCTCCACATCCTTGCCAGCATCTGCTGTGACCTGAATTTTTGATCTTAGCCATTCTGACTGGTGTGAGGTGGAATCTCAGGGTTGTTTTGATTTGCATTTCCCTGATGATTAAGGATGTTGAACATTTTTTCAGATGTTTATCAGACATTCAGAATTCCTCAGTTGAGAATTCTTTGTTTAGCTCTGGACCCCATTTTTTAATGGGGTTATTCATTTTTCTGGAGTCCAGTTTCTTTAGCTCTTTGTAGATGTTGGATATTAATCCCTTATCAGATTTAGGATTGGTAAAAATCCTTTCCCAATCTGTTGGTGGCCTTTTTGTCTTACTGACTGTGTCTTTTGCCTTACAGAAGCTTTGTAATTTCATAAGGTCCCATTTGTCAATTCTTGATGTGACCACACAGGCCAGAACTAGTTCTTATAGACCAAGCTGGCTTTGAACTCAGAGACCTGCCTGTCTCTGCCTCCCAAGTGCTGGGACCAAAGGTATATACCACCAATGCCTGGCTGTGTTTTTTTTTTTAATTGTTTTTTTTTTCTAATTTTTTATTAGATATTTTCTTAATTTACATTTCAAATGCTATTCTGAAAGTCCTTTCCCCCTTCTCCCATCTCTGCTCCCCTGTCCACCCACTCCCACTTCTTGGCCCTGGCATTCCCCTGTATTGGGGCATATAAAGATTGCAGTACCAAGGGGCCTCTCCTCCCAATGATGGCCGACTAGGCCATCTTCTGCTACATATGGAGCTAGAGACACGAGTTCTGGGGGTTCTGGTTAGTTCATATTGTTGATCCTCTTCTAGGGTTGTAGACCCCTTCAGCTCCTGGGGTTCTATCTGTAGCTTCTCCATTGTGGGCCCTGTGTTCCCTCTTATAGATGATTATGAGCATCAACTTCTGTATGAGACAGCTATATGAGGGTCCCTTAAGTAGGCACTAGCTGTCCTATGCCATAGTGTCTGAGTTTAATGACTGATTATGGGATGGATCCCCCCTGGTGGGGTAGTCTCTGTATGGTCCATCCTTTCATCTTAGCTCTAAACTTTGTCTCTGTAACTCCTTTCATGGGTATTTTGTTTCCTATTCACAGAAGGAATGAAGTATGTTCTTGTGTTTTGCAAATTGTATCTTGGGTATTGTAAGTTTCTGGGCTAATATCCATTTATCAGTGAGTGCATATCCAATGACTTCTTTTGTGATTGGGTTACCTCACTAAGGATTATATCCTCCAGATACATCCATTTGCCCAAGAATTTCATAAGTTAATTTTTTAATAGCAGAAAAGTACTTTATTGTGTAAATGTACCACATTTTCTGTATCCATTCCTCTGTTGAGGGACATCTGGGTTCTTTCCAGCTTCTGGCTATTATAAATAAGGCTGCTATGAACATAGTGGAACATGTGTCCTTTTTACTAGTTGGAACATCTTCTGAGTATATGCCCAGGAGAGGTATTGCTGGATCTTCTGGTAGTCATTTTATTTCTATAACTGGGCGAATAACACTAGAAATTAGAACCCTGAAGTATTTTCTAGGACTGAAGATAGAATTATTTTCCTCATTTTCTTTCTGTATCCCAAGGTGGGATTCTTCCATCACTTATATATGAATTCTTGCTGTATGGGATGTGGAACAGTAGGAGGCTGGATTGGGGGTGGGATAGAATATGAATTGTAAAAAAATAAAAAAAGAATATAGAGAAAAAAAGAATAATTTGGTTTAAATTTTATAATAAATAAATTAATGGTGTTCATGAATGTTTAAAAAATAAATAAATATATTTTCTTGTGAGAAGACTCTTTTCTTTCCAAAGCATTTATATCATCCGGTTATATGTTTAGCTAATACCATAGATCAGGGATCAGAATTCAACACCCAATGGGTCAAATCTGGCAACTGTTTATTTTAAAGTATTGGGAATACAACTGTGCCTTTTAAATTTTGCATTATACATGGCTGCTATTATACAATGTTAGCAGATTTGAAGAGATAGCCAGAAATATTTGCTATCTGACCTTTCATGAAGGACAAGAACAGTGAACACAGCTGTATTATCCTTTTTATAGGAGCAGTCTTATAATTCTTTATTTCCTATTCTTTCTATAAAGAAATAGGTGTCCAGAAAGGAAGGTTTTTATTTTTTAAGCCTTCCCTCCAAATAAATCAACATTGTTTCTCTTTAGAAAATAGTTTCTTCACTCCCTGATCCCAGGCTTACCTGTCTCCCAGGATTACTGCTCTAACCAGGGACACATGTCAGATCCCCACCACAAAACCCAAGCCAGCTGGGACCCCACAGAGCCCAGCATACCTGGGCTCTGTCCCTTCCCTGTCAGAACCCTATCTTTTTCTGGCCTACACCTCCACCTGTTCTGCCAAAGTATCAGTGTGCCTATGTCCCAACCCTACAGGCCTGCTGTCTGCCAGGAAGCCTGCTCAAACAAGGGCCACAGGAGGCCTACACTAGCCAGAGACAAAGCACTGCCTCCTTCAAGGAGGCTTGCTCTAACCATAGACACAGCACTGCCTCCAACAAGGAAGCCTGTTCTAACCCAGGATATACAGCTCCACCTGCATCCCGAAAGACCAACTCCAATCCAGTATACCCAGGCTGGCTAACACCAGGGATATCAAGATAGTGAAAGGAACACACAAGAACATAATCAACAGAAGCCAATGCAATTAGTCAACATCAAGACACAGCTCTTCTACAACAGCATGCCCTGAATATCCCAACACACCCAAGGAACAAGATTCTGACCTCAAATTCCATCTCATGAAAATAGAGACCTTTAAAGAGGATATCAATAATTCCCATAAAGAGGTACAGGAAATCACAGCCAAACAGATAGAAACACTTAAAGAGGAAACAAATCCCGTAAATAAATGCAGGAAAATACAACCAAATGGGTAAAGGAAATGAACAAAATGGTCCAAGATCTAAAAATAAAAATATAAGCAATAAAAAAACACAAATGGAGGCAACCCTGGATATGGAAAACATAGGCAAGAGAATAGGAACTACAGAAGCAAGCATCACCAACAGAATACAAGAGGTGGAAGAAAGAATCTCAAGTGTAGAAGATGCCATAGAAGAAATAGATCAAAGAAAATGCCAAGTGTAAAAAGTTCCTAGCCCAAAACATCCAGGAAATTTGGGACATGAAGAAATGACCAAACCTAAGAATAATAGGAATAGCAGAATATAATGATTGCCAGTTCAAAGGACCTGAAAACATCTTTAACAATATTATAGAAGAAAACTTCCATAATCTAAGAAAAGAGATGGACATAAACATACAAGAAGCTGACAGAACACTAAATAGAATGGACCATAAAAGAAAATACTCTTGCCACATAACAAAACATTAAATGTATATAACAAAGAAAGAATATTAAAAGCTATAAGGGAAAAGACCAAGTAACATGTAAAGTCGGACTTATCAGAATTACACGTGCGTTCTCAACAGAGACTCTAAAAGCCAGAATATCCTTGTCAGATGTCATGTGTGCCCTAAGAGATCATAGATGCCATCCCAGACAATTATACCCAGTAAAACTCTCAGTCACTATAGATGGGGAAATCAAGATATTCCATGGCAAAATCAAATTTAAACAATATATTTCTACTAATCCAGAAGGAAAACTTCAACATAAGTAGGATAACTATACCTCCCCCAAAAAACACAAGAAATTATACATCTCACAAAAAAGCCCAAAGAAGAGAATCACACACACATACACATACACCCCAAACAACAAAATAAAAGGAACTATCATTAGACATTAATAACTCTCAATATCAATGGACACAATTCATGAATAAAACAACACAGGCTAGAACACTGGATACATAAACAGTATTCATCATTCTGCTGTATACAAGAAACAAGCTTCAGTAACAAAGATAGACACTTCTTCACAGTAAAGGCCTGGCAAAAGGTTTTCCAAGCAAAGGATCCAATAAATAACCTGGAGTGAACATTCTAATATTCAATAAAATATACGCTCAACCAAAAGTAATCAAAAGTGATGGGGAAGAACACTTTATATGCATCAAAGGAAAAATCCATCAAGATGAAGTCTCAATTCTGAGCCTCAATTCCCCAAATAACAAACGGGCTAGAAAAATTTAGAGAGATACCATGGTTTACAATACTCACAAATAATATTAAATATTTTGGTCTAACTCTAACCCAGAAAATGAAAGCTCTACATGACAAGAATGTCAAGCTCCTGAAGAAAGAAATTAAAGAAGACCTCCAAAGATGGAAAGATCTCCCATGCGCATGGATTGGTAAGATTAACATATTCAAAATGGCCATCTTACCAAAGGCCAATAAATCTACAGATTCATTGTAATTCCAATAAAAATTCCAACACACTTTTTATAGATATGAAAATAGCAATTCTCGGCCATCTTTCCTCTGAGCCCAGCTGACACAGCTAGGGCCTGTCCTGCTCTTCACACACCCCAGGGCTTTAAGATCGCATAGGGTTAGGCGTGAGTGCAGTGCAGAGATGGTGTTAGGAGCAGTGGGTCAGCAGTTGCCCGCAGGGGCAGGATCCGAGAACTCCGCCCCACTGGAGGCTGGGCCTCTCCCAGCCAGAGCACCCTCCACCCTGCCATCTTTCCCCTGAGCCCAGCAACACCCAGGACTTTAAGATCACATCAGGAGCTCAGGGCTCGGGCCTCAGGCACTGTGCACTCTCTTAGGCTCTTTCAGGACCCTCCAAGCTATCTGGGGACCTCAAGTGAGCAGGGGAACACAGCCTCTGTTCTAGCCCAATCTCATGGAACCTGAGACACCAGCCGGGAGATTGATAGTGGCCCAAGGCAGAACAGCCCCTCCCTTCCGGTCTGGTCCGGCCTGCCCAGCACCAGCTCAGGTCTTGGGCCACAGGTGCTGTGCACTCTCCCAAGCTCTTTCGGGACTCCCCAAGCTATCTTGGGACCTGAGGTAAGCAGGGGAACACAGCCTCTGTTCTGGCCCAATCTCGTGGAACTTGAGACATCAGCCAGGAGATTGATAAAGGCCCAGGGCAGAACAGCGGGTCCTTTCTGGTCTGCACCAACACCAGGTCTCCTTGGGCAGAGATGGCAGGAGGCAAGCATAAGAACAGAAGCAACAGAATCCAAGGGTACTTGGCATCACCAGATCCAAACTCACCCACCACATCAAGTCCTAGATACAACAGCACACCAGAAAAGCAGGACATGGATATAAAGTCACTGGTATGATGATGATGGAGGACTATAAGAAGGAAATACAGGAAAACACAGATAAACAACTAGAAGCATTTAAAGAGGAAAAACTTAGAGAGTTACAGGAAAACACAGATAAACAACTAGAAGCATTTAAAGAGGAAATACTTAGAGAGTTACAGGAAAAGAATACCAAACAGGTGATGGAATGGAACAAAACTATGTTCATAGCAGCCTTATTCATAATAGCCAGAAGCTGGAAAGAACCCAGATGTCCCTCAACAGAGGAATGGATACAAAAAATTTGGTATATTTACACAATGGAGTACTACTCAGCTATTAAAAACAATAAATATATGAAATTCCTAGGCAAATGGATGGATCTGGAGGCCATCATCCTGAGTGAAGTAACCCATT
>LR755210.1:40472-71432 GCA_902729485.2 Mus minutoides
CCAAGATACAATTTACTAAACACATGATACTCAAGAAGAATGAAGATCAAAATGTGGACACGTCACCCCTTCCTAAAATTAAGAACAAAGCACACATTGAAAAAGTTAAAGAGATCATGTGTGAAGCTGATTCCAAAGGATGGACCCAATGACTGTGGCTGCCAGGGATCCATCCCACAATCAGCCACCAAACATAGACACTATAGCATATGCCAGCAAGATAGTGCTGAAAGGGTCCGGATATAGCTGTCTCGTGGGAGACTATACTAATGCCTGGCAAACATGGAGGTGGAAGCTCACAGTCAGCTATTAGATGGAACACAGGGTTTCCAAGGAAGAAGGAGCTAGAGAAAGTACCCAAGGAGCTGAAGGGGTCTTCAACCCTATAGGTGGAAGAATAACCATGAACTAATTAGTACCCCCTGAGCTCATGTCTCTAGCTGCATATATAGAAGAGGATGGCCTAGTTGGCCATCAGTGGCAAGAAAGGCCCCTTGGTCATGCAGACCCCAATACAGGGGAATGCCAGGGCCAAGAAGTGGGAGCGGATGGGTAGGGGAGCAGGGCCGGGAGGGGGGAGGGTATAGGGAACTTTCTGGATAACACTTGAAATGTAAATGAAGAAAATATCTAATAAAATTTGAAAGAAAAAAGAAAATAGCAATTCTCAACTCCATATGTAAATAGAAAATAACCAAGATAGCTAAAACAATTTTGAAAAATAAATGAATTTCTCGAAGAATACCATCCTTGACCAGAAGCTCTAGTACAGAGTAGTAGTGATAAAAAAAAAAAAAAAAAAAAAAAAAAAAAAAAAAAAAAAAAAAAAAAAAAAAAAAAAAAAAAAAAAAAAAAAAAAAAAAAAAAAAAAAAAAAAAAAAAAAAAAAAAAAAAAAAAAAAAAAAAAAAAAAAAAAAAAAAAAAAAAAAAAAAAACCACATGGTATTAGTACAGAAACAGACAAGTTGGTCAATAGAATAGAATTGAAGACCCAGTAATAAATTCACACACCTACAGACACTTGATATTTTTTTACAAAAAAGCCAAAACCATATAGTGGAAAAAAAGAAAGTATCTTCTATAAATGGTGCTGGTCTAACTGGTGGTCAGCATGTAGAACAATGTAAATAGATCCATATTTATCGTGCTGTAGATAGGTCAAGTCCAAATAGATCAAAGATCTCAACATAAAACCAGACACACTGAATCTAACAGTAGAGAAAATTGAAAATTGAGAAATCTTTCCTAACAGTACATCTGACAGAGGGCTAATATCCAAAATATATAAAGAACTCAAGAAGTTAGAAACCAACAATCCAAAAAAGATGAATGTGGTACAGAGCTAAACTGAGAATTTTCAATGGAGGAATCTCAAATCTAAAGAAATGTTAAAAGCCCACTTAACAGTGAGTACATACCATGTGTGTTATTTTGTGTCTGAGTTACCTCACTCAGGATGGTATTTTCTAGATCCATCCATTTGCCTGTGAATTTCATAAAGTCACTGTTTTTAATAGCTGTATAATATTTCATTGTGTAAATGTACATTCTCTGTATCCATTCTTCTGTTGAGGGACATCTGGGTTGTTTCCAGTTTCTGCCTAGTATATATAGGGCTGCTATAATCATAGTGAAACATGTGTCTTTGTTATTTGTTAAAGCATCTTTTGGGTATATGCCCAGTAGTGGTATAGCTGGGTCTTCTGGTAGAACTATTCTCAATTATCTGAGGAACTGACAGATTGATTTCCAAAGTGGTTTTACCAGGTTGCAGTCCCACCAGCAATAGCATAGCCCCAGTCTAGGGATTGCGCCACCCACCTATCTTGAAGTTTTTAACCCAGAAATGTTCCTGTCCAAAGAAAAGACAGAGACTTAAGGAAAGGACATCTGGGGACTGCCCCACCTGGGGATTCATCCTATCTGCAGACACTGTTGCTGCTGCCAAAAGGTTCTTGCTGACAGGAACCTGGTGTGGCTGTTCCCTGAGTGGTTCTGCCAGCACCTGACCAATGCAGATGTGGATACTGGAGCCAACCATCAAATTGAGCCCAGGAGGGGGGTTGCAACACCATAGGAAGAGCAATGTCAGCTGGCCAGACCACCCAGAGCTCCCAGGGACTCGAACACCAACTAAGGTCCCAGATACGTATGTAGCAGAAGGTGGCTTTGTCTGACATCAGTGGGAGGGGAGGCCCTTGTCCTATGAAGGTTTACTGCCACAATTTAGGGGGATGATGGAGTGGTAGGGTAGTAGTGGGTGGGTAGGTGGTAGAGCATCCTCATAGAGCAAAGGGGAGGGAGGAGAGGGCAAATGGGACGGGGGATTGTGGAGGGGTAATCAGGAAAGGAGATAACACTTGAGATGTAAATGAATGAAATGATTAATAAAAAATAATGTAAAAGGGAAATGTTAAAAGCCCTAAGTCATCAGGAAAATTCAAATCAAAATGACTCTGAGATTCCACCTTACACTCACCATAACAGCTAAGATGAAAAAAAAAAATCAAAGGAGAGAACATGCTTGTGAGTATATGGAGATAGAAGAACACTCCTCCATTGCTGGTAGGATTGCAAACTTATACAACCACACCGCAAAACAGTTCCTCAGAAAACTGGAAATAGTTCTATCTGAATACTCAGCTGTACCGTTCCTGGGAATAAACCCAAAATATGCTCCACCATATCACAGGAAGGCAAACAAGAGGGATTTATTTACTTTGTCATTTGGAGACAAAAATTTGGGTGTTCTCTATTTTTGCCTCAACATACTCTTGCAAGCAGCATAAGTCGAACATTATTGCTTTATGGGAGCAATAATGCTATTTACATCTTAGTTTTGGATGTGGATCTCAGTTTTTCCTTTCCTGGTGGCAGATAGATTTTAATACCATATCAAGGTAAGCAATGAGCCAGTTTTCTCCACACCTGCTTCAACTGGGTGGGACAGGTGTTGGACTAATTCATTTGTACATCTCTCCCTCCCAATGAGAATATAACTTTTCCTTTTGGTTATAGACCTACAACAATGAGTCCGGAAAGCCAAAGCACAAAGTGGAGTGCTTCAAAATGCCTCTTGTATAGTCAGGATTAGAACTACAAAGACTTGGGGTCTCTAGCTTTTAAAATTCAAGCAGGGGCTTCAAAGCAAGATTTCATTTTTAAAGAGTTCAGGGTCATAGATTCAGAAAGGTGTTGAATAAATTATAATTATTATGACCGTTAAACATTGAACAAGATTTTCTTAAGAAGTAATTGTACCTTTAGGTAATATTAGAGGCTTCATTAACTCATTTTTATAAGATAAATACCTATTTCAGAAGAGCCTAAAGGATAGATTCTAATAAGATCTTAGGGTAGTATGCAAGGCTAACATTCTACTAGTGAACTATTTCATCAAACATGAATTCAGTGGTTTTATGTTTAAATGCCATCAAAGAGTCAGATCTTAGTTAACTAGCAAAAATCACTTAATCTTTGGATAACTGAAATAGTCTCAGCTTGGGTAAAAACAGTAAGAACTCAGGGGCTATGCAGGTATTTTCAACATAATTCCCTACAGTGCATAGCACAATTTCTGAAACATGGCAGTTTCTCAATATATATATACATGCCTGACTTGTTGCCTTTAAGGTGTACTTGAAGTCTTATTTGGAATGTGAAAAGCCTTTACTTGAAAATCATCTTCATTAATATCAGTATGAAAAATTATTGTGGATTCCATCCAAACTTTGAAAAGACTTATTAAAGTACAGGAAAACTACCTATAAGTTGAAATAAATTATATCTAACAACAAGAATGTTAAATGTGGAAATAGCTTGTGTATCCAACAGACAAAAGGGAGGTTTGAAAACAAATTTTCTTATTGAATATATGAACTCAAAGCAAAGCATTTGTGTTTAACCTGATAAGACAGGAACTTACGTTTTTGTTTGTTTGTTTTGTTTTGTTTTGTTTTTCTGACTCTGAAATTACAGTTTTGAGCAAACTGTCTTTTTCTGAAATAGTAATGTTTATATATTATTTTCTTTGTGTATTTATTTAATGTATTTGGAAATGAGAAAGATAATTATACTGAAACAGAAAGTTTTGTAAAATTTGAATCACTTTCAAGAAGTCTCAAGGATACAGCTATTAACTGATAGTCAGCATGTGAAGTGAGCCTGATTTCCATGGTTTATTTAGTGCTGATGTTGAGCAACTGGAAGCTCTGAACTGGCCTCACATCCAATGGTGCTAGTCTATGTTTGTGAGCATGCACAGCTCCACTGAAACTTACCAACTTCACTTACACTGGAATGGAGCCTGAAACTAGTTTATCTGCTTGAAGAGGGAAATGAGGGCACGGTAGGGAGAAGGACTGGCTCCAAAGACCCCCACAGCCTAGTCTTTCTCCCCTCTGGTCCCATCTGTCTCCACAGATGCCTTTTGCCTTATTTCGTTCCACTCCTATGCTTCATAGAATTTTTAGTTTTGAAATACTCAAACATAGTTTGAAAATGTAACTTGAATTTCAAACCTTAGAGACTAAAATTTAATCTTTTTAATTAACAGGCATTAATTGTATGCCCATTAATTGACTCCAGTGTGATATTTTAACACATGCACACAGAGTTCATTGATCAAATCAGGATCATTAGCATTTCCATCTCCTTTTCATTTCTTTGTGCTTGGAGCCTTTGATTACCTCTTTTTTTTTTTTTTCCAATTTTCATAAACTACGTACGAGGTTATTATAAGCCACAATCATCCGTCTGTGTTGTAGAACATCATGACTCGTGTTTCTTTCTATATTTTGTTACCTGTTCTCTAACCCCCTTCTACAGAAATAAAGTAAAATTAAAACTATATTATTACATGGCCTTCTAAGTACTTGTCTTTATACCCATAGAGTACGGTATTTCTCAACCCTCATCAGAGAAGCTCCTCCCCCTTTGGAATAGATGGTGATTGATACAGATATCAGCAACTGGTCAATATGCAGAGAAGAAGAGACTGTGAAATGTTCAGCCCTATATAGAACATGGATATTACACTCCCTTCTTCCAATACTCAGGGACCATTATAGAAGAAGGGGTAGAAAGATTGTAAGAGCCAAAGATAATAGATAGTACAGCAAAAATATTGTTCTCCATACACAACAGGGAACATACACACATGAATTCACAGGAACTAGTCTACAGGCACAAGACCTGTGCAAAATCAAGCCAGACAATATACTAGAATAGATTTAGGAGAAAGTCACAGTTTCCCACCCCTAGGTGATTATATGTTAGCAACTGGTAGATGATGGGTAGAGAAGGAGAGCCAGTTTTCTTCAGGAATCAGGACCACAAGAGGCTACCTATGTCCAGTAGATGGCCCTACACCCACACACTGAATGGCAGCACAAAGTGAACTTAGAGGTTTTAGACACACACACACACACACACACACACACACACACACACACACATGCGCATACACAAACATTTAGGAGGGAATAGTGATTAGGGATTAATTATAGGGGAGATAATGGGGGCTGGATTTGATCAAAACATGATATGTATGTATGTATGAAATTCTCAAGCAATAAAAATTATTTGAAAATATATAAGTAACAGGGAGGGCCTAAGAAATAATGTTTGAATCTCACTGAAAAAGGGAAATAAAGTAGACAAGGAAGGTGGAAGGAGGGATGGAACTGGGTGAGAGAGTGGGAAGGGAAACGAGACATCTAGTGTGGGGAAGATGGAGAGAGAAAGAACAGGGGAAAAAAACTGGAATAGTTGGTAGGAGTGCATCTCCAGGATGAGCTAGAAACCTAGGACAGTGGAAACTCCCAGGAAGCTATGAGGATGACCCTAGCTAAGACTCCTAGCAATAAGGGATGTGGAACCTGAAATGGCCATATTCTGTAGCCAAGTATAACTTCCCATGAGGGAATAGGGATAAGAATTCAGCTACAAAGCCTTAGACTGACAATTTGTCCTGTCTACAAAATGTGCAGGGACAAGGAGAAAGCAGAGACTGAGGGAATGATCAACCAAAGACTGGACCAACCATACCATGAGAGAGAGGGAGCTAACCCCAGACACAATTAATGATGTTCTGCTATACTTGCACACAGGAGCCTAGAGTAATTTTCAACTGAGAAGTGTCACCTAGCAGCTGATGGAAACAGATACAGAGATATACACCCAAAGGTTAGGCAGAGCTCAGGGAATTTTGTGGAAGATGGGAAGGAAAGATTGAAAGAGCCAGAGAGTTCAAGGACATCACAAGAAAATAGCCCACAGAATCAAACAAACCTGGGTCTATAGGGCCTCACAGAGACTGAACCACCAATCTGAGAGCCTGCATATGATGGACTCAGGCTCTCTCTATATATGTAGCAGGTGTCCAAGATGTGCAGTTTAGTCTTCATGGGGAACACCTAACATACCTAACAGCAGGGGCAGGGTCTGCTTCTGAATCTATTGCCTGCCTTTGTATCAATTTCCCCTAACTGTGCTGCTTTGTCTAGTCTCAATAGAAGAAGATGAGCCTAGTCCTACTGCAACTTTATATGCCTAGGGTGGTTGATGTGCAGGGGAGGCCTCCCCTTCTCTGAGGAGAAGGGAAGAGGTGGTGGAAGGTGAGGTGGGAAGGAAGTTGGAGGAGAGGAGGGCACAGATAAATAAAAGTAAATAAATTAATGAATGGCAAATATATTGCAAGATCTCTTAATGTTGGTAGAAAATAAACTAAACTCTTTTTGTGTATGTATGAATGTGTGTGTGTGTGTGTGTGTGTGTGTGTGTTTGTGTATGTGTGTGTGTATTATACCATAGTTCTTGATTTAAGTACATTTCTACTAGGGTAAATGTGACTACTGGTGTGAGAGAGAGACCCTATTGTTTTACATAACATTATTTCTTTTTTTTTTTTATTATTGGATATTTTCTTTATTTACATTTCAAATGTTATCCCCTTTCCTGGTTTCCCCTCCAAAAAACATCCTCTCCCTATCTCCTCTGCCCTCCTACTGCTCACTAACCCACCCACTCCTGCTTCCTAGCCCTGGCATTCCCCCACACTGGGGCATGGAGCCTTCATAGACCAAGCGCCTCTCCTCCCACTGATGTCCAACTAGGTCATCCTCTGCTGCATATGCAGCTGGAGCCATGAGTCCCACCATGTGTGCTCTTTGGCTGGTGGTTTAGTCCCTGGGAGCTCTGGGGTTACTGGTTAGTTCATATTGTTGTTCCTCCTATGAGGCTGCAAACCCCTTCAGCTCCTTGCGTCCTTTCTCTAGCTCCTTCATTGTGGATCCTATGCTCAGTCCAATTGATGGTTGTGAACCTCCACTTTGGTAATTATTAGGCACTGACAGAGCCTCTCAGGAGACAGCTATATCAGGCTCCTGTCAGCAAGCATTTGTTGGCATCCACAACAATGTCTGGGATCACATTATTTCTTATGCTGCATGTACAAAAGATACTCAATAGGGATCTCCTGAAAACATATACAAATCGATGTCACGAAGAGACTAAGAAATAAGAGTAGTTGTAGCTTCACTGAATGAACTCGGTAGAGTTCCTTCTGTTTCTATTTTGTGGAATAGTTTGAAGAGTATTGGTATTAGGTCTTCTTTAAAGGTCTGATAGAATTCTGCACAAAACCCATCTGGTCCTGGGCATTTTTTTTTTTTTTTTTGATTGGGAGACTTTTAACAACTGCTTCTATTTCTTTAGGGGTTATGAGATTGTTTAGATGGTTTATCTGATCCTGATTTAACGTTGGTACCTGTTATCTGTCTAGAAAATTGTCCATTTCATATAGAGTTTCCAGTCTTGTTTAGTAAACTCTTTTGTAGTAGGATCTGATAATTTTTTGAATTTCCTCAGTTTCTGTTGTTATGTCTTCATTTTCATTTATGATTTTGTTAATTTGGATATTGTATCTCTTCACTCTGGATAGTCTGGCTAAGGTTTATCTATCTTGTTGATATAGAAAATGTGACACATTTACACAATGGAGTACTACTCTGCTTCTAAAAATAATGACATCATAAAGTCCTTAGGTAAATGGGTGGAACTTGAAAATATCATCCTGAGTGAGGTAACTCAGTCACAAAAGAACACACATGGTATGCACTCACTGATAAGTGGATATTAGCCACAAAGCTTGGAATAACCAAGATACAATTCCAGACCATATGAAGCTCAAGAAGAGGGAAAACCAAAGTATAGATGCTTCAGTCCTTTTTAGAAGTGAGAACAAAATACTCATGGGAAGTAGAGGGCAGGAGGGACTTGGGAGGCAGAGAGGAGAGGGAGAGAGGAAAAGGTGGAAGGATCAGGTATGCAAGGAGACAGGAGGATTTACACAGGGTTAGGGATTTGAACAGAGGTGTGCAGCAATGGGGGATGGCAGCAAGTCCCAGATGCCAGGACAGCAAGAGGCTCCCAGGACCCCACGGAATGACATTGGCTGAAATACACAACAAAGGGGTGGGGAGAGAACCTGTAGAGACCAAATCCAGAGGTTAGGCAAGGCCCATGGTTAGGGGATCGGGCCACACACTCATCTCCAAATTTTTAACCCAGAATTGCTCCTGTCTAAAGGAAATACAGAGACAAAGTGTGGAGTAGAAACTGAAGGAACGACTGACCCATCTGGGGATCCATTCCATATACAGACACCAAACACAGACACTATTGCAGATGCCAAGAAGTGCTTGCTGACAGGAGCCTGATATAGCTCTCTCCTGAGAGTGTTTGCCAGAACCTGACAAACACAGAGGCAGATGCTTGCAGTCACCATTGGACTGGGCATGGGGACCCCAATGGAGGAGTTAGAAGAAGGACTGAAGGAGCTGAAGGAGTTTGCAACCCCATAGGAAGAACAACAATATCAATCAACCAGACCCCTCAGAGCTCCCAGACACTAAACCACCAACCAAGGAATACACATGGAACAACCCATGGCCTCCGCAGCATATGTAGCAGAAGATGGTCTTATCAGGCATCAGTTGGAGGAGAGGCCTTTGGTTCTGTGAAGTTTTGATGCCCCAGTATAGGGGAATGTCAGGGATGGCAGGCAGGAGTTGGGGGGTTAGGTGGGGGAGCACCCTCATAGAATCAGGGGAAGGAGAGGGGGAATTGGATTTCTTGAGGAGAAACAAGGGAAGGGGAAAACATTTGAAAAAAAAAAAACAAGACTAAAAAAAGGAATTTTAGAGATTCATCACATATTCATACCTCAACTCTTGTGCTTATATGCATATTGACCTCATAAATAAGGATTAACAGATTTGGCCATATCTTAAATTATCAGGCTGAAATCTGATATAAAGTTAATGCTGGCCCACCAGTTTAAATTATAGTCCATTGAATGGAGTATCAAGTCTCTGAGATGGTTTCTATAGCTCTGGCTACGTATTTTCTATATAAGGCAGAGATTTCATAGTCTGCACTCAGTTCTGTATGTATTAACTATGAAATTCTCTTTGGAATCTGTTGTACATGTATGTTTTCAACATTTTTTACCTTTACTTTGGCTTGCAGTTCATTCAGGGATCCTAGTTTATCTGATACCTTTTTGTTTGTTTGTTTGTTTGTTCTGTGACAATATATCTAATACATTTACCTTTAGTTTGAAATCCTTGGTGTTGTTGTATTTGATTAATTCATGTCATTTGCTGCAACTTCATCTTATAATATTGTAATTGGGTATTCAATGTGATAATGTATAACATTTTCAGAATCCGGTCTTATCAAAAATGGTATCCCAAGTATTTAAATTTTTAACTATACCTTGAATGTCTTCAATCTATATAATACATTGTTTGCTTTCATGCTTATTTTTTATGAGGAAAAATATTTTGAATTACACAAATAATAAAGAATTGTGCGAACAGATAAACTATAGAGAATATTAGTTTATTAGAGAAATCTTGTAAATTGAAATATACATGAGTCTCTAAATAAAAAACGAGATATTGTTTTGCATTTGGAAGGTATATAGTATTCTTTATCAAATAAGAGTTAATAAGAACTGATGAGAGCGACAGGTGGTAAAATTAAGTAGGCCAGCCATGCAATTAGACAAGCTGACACAAATCACTTGAATGTACTTGCCAGACTTAAAACATGGGCTCTGAAACCCATCAAAATAAATTTTACAGATGGTTTGTCAAAATGTCATCATGTAGAATGTAAATCATTTTCTACAGTCTTGCAATATATATTTGTTTTTTGGAAAAAAATTTATTCTAGATATTTCTTCTAGCTTATAAACCTGCTAACAGTAGTTATAGTCTGCTTTATATATTTCATGATACTATCCTGAAAACATATACATACACACTTCGCTTTTCCTTTTTAGAAGTATGTGTATTTTATCTAAAATATATTGATTTATGTTTTTATGGCAAGATTTGGGGAAGCTTTCTTCTGATGTGAGGAGGAAAATGAGACTGTACTAGGTGCATCTTAGGATTGCTGGTCTGATATGGGCCATGATTCCGCCATAAAATTAGGATATAAGAACATTCCTGAGTAGACCATATGCTATCAAGAGAAGCTGCCCCACCAAGACACACATAAGCAGACTAATTCTGAAGACAGATGATGAAGATGAATTCTCATAAGGCTAAATATACATACAATGGTTTTAAGACACATCATCCTGGGAAACAGGTATCAAGATGCCCTTTATTAAAATCTCAGGAGAGATTTACTGACTTGTTCTGGGTTGTTCTATCAGCATGGAGCAGAGACTATCCAAATGCTTCCAGCTATGATTTGATACTTTTGCATACACATGATAGCACTAGCAACTAGTAGATATTCAAGAACTAAATCTCTAAGGCACTCGTTTTCAACCTGTGGATATCTATGCCTCTAGCAAACCCCCATCTCCAAAAATATTTACATTATGATTTTTAACAGTAACAAAATTATAGTTATTAAGTATTAACAAAAATGTTTTTATGGTTAGAGGTCACCACAGCATGAGGAAATGTATGAAAGGGTGATAGCACTGGGAAGGTTGAGAACCACTGAGCTAAAAAAAAATTAAAAAGCGACAATTTTCATTAAATTCTGCCATGGTGGCCAGTTTGCTACCACTACATGTAGAGCTAAAGAGTGATGTACAGCAGCCCAGCAGTACAGCATTAAGTGGTGGATCTGCCATACAAATAGGGAGACAAAACTTAAAAAAAATCGATGTTTAATCTTTAGCTCATAAAACTTCTCAAGGTCTGACACCTGGTTCCCACGAGCTAGTACAAACCAGTTCCAATACACTGTAACCTGATATTTGCATGAAGATCGGTAATAATGACCATTTTAAAGATTTTATGGGAAGTCTACGATATTGTTTTTGTTTATTGCTTCTCTGGTGTGGTGCCAGCAAAGAGAAGAGTTAGAGCATAAAAATGAAAGAATGCGAGCTTCTTTTTGAAACTCAGTGAATTGGAAAATTAAAAAAAAACAGCCAGGCTTTGAAGTAAGAGCTGGAGAGAACTAGGCAGGAACTGGGAGCTGCCCCAAAACTAGGAAGCAACAAGCAAGAAAGATTTGTGCTCCTGGACAGAATCCCAGAAGAATTTTTCTCATTGCTGATCAGCGATGTGTTTTTCCTAGACAACATATATATATATATATATATATATATATATATATATATATATATATGCCATTTTTATGTGGTGCTATAAATTGCTACAGGCCTATTAAAACTTCACTTCCCCTTTTCACACTTCCGTAAATGACTCAGAATATTTAATTTTCATGACATAAGATTATTTGAGCTATATTTTTGGATGATATCCAAGTCCTCTTCTAGCATGCTGTTCTTTTCCAAAATAATTTCTGAGTTTTGTTATATAAGAAATTTTCCTTCAGTATAGTCCCAAACTTTGATTTGATCACAGAAATATCACCTTTTCCCCTCTACAAACAAAGGCTGCCTGTTGATGAACCCAAACTTCCCCTAGTCACATCCTTTTTTTTTTTCCCTTTGGAGTCATGTTTAATTTCTTTCCTTTCACCTCAGTGGACAAGTCTAGTTAATTCTCTCATAAAAAGGCCTTCCTCTTCCTAACATGTCCCCTACTTTCTGTGGCAACTGCCCATGCTAACTCTTCTAAGTTGTCTCTTTTCAACTTATAATAAAACTCTGTGCTCTTTGAACCAATCTGCTCACTTTAGTCAGACTTTTCTTCTGCAAGTATCTAATACTTATTCAACTGTTTGCCTAAGATTTTCTATTACAATATGAGCTATGGCTTGCTAATCTTTCCCCAGGCTTGCTAGTCTTAAATTCCAGTTTTCTTTCTCATGGTTCCAGCCTTCACCCTATCTATATTAGTTAATATAATTGATTTTTGAGAATGCCTTTCCAAGTGAAAATAACCCATTTTACTATATCCGCTTAGAATTAGTTTTTTTTCCTCAGTTATAGCTCTCCTTTCTTGACCTTAGCTTTTTATCAAAATTCTGTTGGTACAGCTCCTTTAGAGCACACACAGACCACTTGATCCGAGCATCTATGTGTACGAGGATCTATGCATCTGTTCTTTCTTCATTCTCTTGGCACCCCAGTCAAGTTTTCAGGACACCCCTACACACCTCATATAGCTTTATGTATATATCATGATCTTTCACTACTCAGTTAAGGATAGAAAAATTTCCCCTACGCGAAGTGTAGCAATGATTATTAGAATTTTAACACTGGTCTCTTTATAAACAAATCTAGTATTTTTTTTTTTTTTAGTACCTGCTATTTGGAATGAAGATTTGGCTGGTGGAAAAAAATGCCTGATAATGGGAGAAAGATTTGATCCTTCTATGTCTTCTGCTATTTGTCAGTTCTTTTGTAGAAATATTTAAAATTTGTCAAAAATATATGCCCACATGTCATTTACTTTGAAAGATCATGATATACCTCTGCTTCCTACTGCATAAAACCTGAAACCTTTTCAGTATGCCTAAAATTGGCTCTTCCAGCCTGACATTTGTCATAGCCTTTTTTTAACATGTGAATGATATTGGCATAAACTCAGACAAAGTTTATACTCAGAAATGTGATAAAAGATGAGTGTTAAAGGTCAAGGGATCTGTAAATACCAAGTGTAATAAAATCGGGTCAACCTATGTTAGAGTTTAAATGTGGAATGTTCCCCTCAGGCTTCTGTGTTTGAATCCTAGGTCTCTGGCTGCTGGTAATGTTTTAGAAGGCTGTGAAACCTTAAGGACATGAGGACTTATCTAAAAGAAGTGGATCTTGAAGAACAGGTCCAGCCCCTCTTTCTGTCCTGTCTGTCTTCCCTGGTCCTCTAAGATATGAGAAAACAGCCTCATGGATTTGCCTTCATACTTGGGAGCCACTTCACACCATGCTGTCCTTACCATCATGGTAAGGTTTGTACCCTCAATTGTAAACAGCGATAAATCCTCATTAATTTCCTTCATGTCTGGTATCCTGTATGAACAATTAGAAAAGTAACGAATGCAAAAGGTGCCGAGAAGTGGTGTTTTTGCTACTATAGTGAGAAACTTGACTATGTGAGTTATAGGTATTTGCAGCTGTAGTAGACCTGGGATGCTGAAGGGTTTGGATCTGCAGGATAGAGAGTGCTTTAAGCAGAGCTTAGGGTGTAATCCTTGTGGGAGTTCTGAAAACCAGAATGATGGCAGAAATGTGGTTAGGGAATCCTGTGCTTCATGTGGACTCTACTGGAAACTGGACTAGAAGCTATTTATGCTACATTATAGCAAAGCAATTGACCATGTTTTGCAAGTATTCAAAACATTTGAGTGTGGCTGAGTTCAAAAGTAATGAACTAATTTGTATGGTGAAGAGAATTTCCAAATGGCAGATTATTTTGGTTATGGCATGGGTATGCTCACTCTATTTCACTACATTCTTGATGATACAGCAAAAGATATAATAAACCCAAAAGATAGGTTAACTATGCAATTTGGTGAGAAATGGAGCATATGTAAGTTTAAAGTTGCAGACAAATCTAATATAAACAGATTCATAATTAATAATGAAATTATCATCATATAAAAAAATCACACACTTAACACTTATATAATAGTTCTTGAAATTAAGGCCCTATCCTTGGAGAGCTCCAGGGTATAAAGGTGTATGCTTAGTTATGAAATTCTTATTTGAAAAGTTTGGGTAGATCTGATTAGAGATGTATTTTCCAGGTTTATCTGTGAAGGTACACAGAGGCCATTGTAGTCCAAGGGAGATGGGGCCACATTTTGAGCTGGCAAAACTTAGCATCATCTACAGAGTGCTGGTTGTTCAAAAAATGCAAGGTGTAAGAATGGTGGATCATGGTGGGGGTTACATTAAGATTCCAGAAAGCTTTTGAGACCAGGCACCGTGTGGTATAGTTAAGAAACTTGCATAAATCTTGAATGGGCTAAGTGAAGCTGGGAAGGTAGAGCCTAAGTTACAATAAATACATGGGGATATTTAAGATGCCAGAAATGTAAGGAAAGCGAGAGATACCAAGTGGGAGTCGGCCTAAGAGAAAGGTTTCAAATGTTGCAGGCAACTGAGCGCCAGGGCAGGGTTGCCCAAGTCTGTTAGAACTCAGATGATAAGATGATCATATAGCTACAGAGGCCAGGAATAGGTTGTTATGATTTGAATGTGTAATGTCCTTCATAGACTCATGTGCTTGACATTTTGTCCCCAACTGGTAGCTTCTGTATAGGAGGTTGTAGAACCTTTGAAAGATGGGATCTCGATGAAAGAAATTGATCTCTAAGGAAGAGGTCCGGGGATTTACAGCCTGCCCTGTACTTTCTGTCACCTTTCTACTTTCTATTACTTAGATGCAAGCAGTCAGCATCACATTCCTGTTTCCGCATCCAGGAGCTACTTCTGACACCATGCCTTTCCCATCAAGATGCACTGTACCTTTATTTGTTTCTTGTCAGGTACTTGGTCACAATAGTGAGAAAAGTAATCAATGCAACATACACAAGGGTAATTGGAGGAAACAATGTGGGCATGCACCTTTAAGCAAAGCTTCGAATTGAGACACCAAGGCATACCTTCAGAAACTGTTTTCCCCTAACAGTTTATAAGTCAGATATATAGCTTCTGGGCTAGAAAAGAAGTCTGGAGATCAAGTGACAGATTTTCCCAGTGTTGGTTGTTGAGAATTATGATTGACCTTTTGTTCAGAGTAGAGGAGATCAAGGAGAGATGGAAAGTTCTTATATGTATTTGCACCTTTTACTTTATAAATGTAGTTGTATAGAAGAAATGGCTTGGAATTTAGACAAGATTTGATTGCTTCTGACTGTGTTTCCTCATCAATAAAAGGAGTTAATAATGTCTACCTCCTCATACTGTTGCCAAAGTCTTCATGACAGCTGAGTGGCTTTACATCTTATGAAAATCAAGGTTTGTTATTATTCATATACCAAGAGTAGTCAGAGTAATTCTTTTATTTCTTTATTTTTTTATTTATTAGATATTTTCTTAATTTACATTTCAATGCTATACCGAAAGAATTCCCTCCACACTTCCCCTTCCCAGCTCCCCTACCCACCCACTCCTACTTCTTGGCCCAGGCATTCCCCTGTATATAAAGTTTGTATATAAATTTTGCAATACCAAGGGGCCTCTCTTCCCAGTGATGGCCAACTAGGCCATCTTCTGCTACATATGCAGCTAGAGAGACAAGCTGTGAGGGTTCTGGTTAGTTCATATTGTTGTTCCTCTTATAGGGTTGCAGATCCCTTCAGCTCCTGGGGTACTTTCTCTAGCTTCTTTATTGAGGGCCCTGAATTCCATCATATAGATGACTGTGAGCATCCAATTCTGTATTTGCCAGGCACTGGCATAGCCTCATACGAGACAGTTATATCAGGGTCCCTTCAGTAAACTCTTGCTGTCCTATGCAATAGTGTCTGGGTTTGGTGACTGATTATGGGATGTATTCCTGGGTGGGGTAGTCTCTGGATAGTCCATTCTTTCGTCGTAGCTCTAAACTTTGTCTCTGTAACTCCTTTCATGGGTATTTTGTTCCCTATTCTAAGGATGAATGAAGTACCCACATGCTGGTTTTCCTTCTTCTTGATTTTCTTGTGTTTTGCAAATTGTATCTTGGGTAATCTAAGATTCTGTGCTAATATCTGCTTATCAGTGAGTGCAAATCTAGTGACTTCTTTTGTGATTGGGTTACCTAACGAAGGATGATATCCTCTAGATACATCCATTTGCCCAAGAATTTCATAAATTCATTGTTTTTAATAGCAGAGTAGTACTTCATTGTGTACATGTACTACATTTTCTCTATCCATTCCTCTGTTGAGGGACATCTGGGTTCTTTCCAGCTTCTGGCTATTATAAATAAGGCTGCTATGAACATAGTGGACCATGTGTTCTTATTACCAGTTAGAACATCTTCTGGGTATATGCCCAGGAGAAGTATTGCTGGATCCTCCTGTTGTAGTATGTCCAATTTTCTGAGGAACCATCAGACTGACTTCCAGAGTGGTTGTACAAGCTTGCAATCCCACCAGCAATGGAGGAGTGTTCCTCTTTCTCCACATTCATGCCAGCATCTGCTGTCACCTGAATTTTTTATCTTAGCCATTCTGACTGGTGTGAGGTAGAATCTCAAGGTTGTTTTGATTTGCATTTCCCTTATGATTAAGGTTGTTGAACATTTTTTCAGGTGCTTCTCAGCCATTCGGTATTCCTCAGTTGAGAATTCTTTGTTTAGATCTGTACCCCATTTTTTAATGAGGTCATTTGTTTTTCTGGAGTCCAGCTTCTTGATCTCTTTGTATATATTGGATATTAGTCCCCTATCAGATTTAAGATTGGTAAAAAATCCTTTCCTAATCTGTTGGTGGCCTTTTTGTCTTCTTCATAGTGTCTTTTTCCTTACAGAAGTTTTGCTATTTTATAAGGTCCCATTTGTCAATTCTTGACCTTACAACACAAGCCATTGTTGTTCTGTTTAGGAATTTGTTCCCTGTGCCGGTATCTTCGAGGTTTTTCCCCACTTTCTCCTCTATAAATTTCAGTGTGTCTGGCTTTATGTGGAGGTCTTTGATCCACTTAGACTTGAGCTTTGTACAAGGAGATAAGAATGGATCAATGTCAGAGTACTTCTGTTGATCAGGAAAGGACTTGGTTGATGGTGGGTACATTCCCATATGCATCTCCAACGTGTTGCAGAAGGCTTCTTTAAGATTGTCTGAGAGTATCACGCAAATGACAGACTTTTACATATGTCATTGTTGTCTGTGAAGCTATTGATTGGGATGAGAAATGACCCAACTACACGCTTCTTGCCATCCAGCATACTAGCTCAAACTTGTTTCTGTAGTTGTTGAGCAGTATTACAACACAACTAGCTAGGACAAAATAACCCAAGTTCTCAAAGTAAAGTACAGAAAATTCATATTGTAAAATTAAAAGAATAAAAAAGAAATCGAAAATAGTGGCAATTTTTGACATCTATCACATGACCATTTTGTCAAAGTGTTTCTCACTATTTTCTAAAACAGAACACATACATTTCTTTGTCTTACCAATACCACTTCTAGATAAATGCCTAAAAGACACATTTTTTGTGGGTTTTACTATACAGACAAACATACCACTAGAAATTTCATAGTACCATCATTCACAATAAGCCTTAACAGACTAACTACCTAAATTTCCATTAGCCTGGCCACTTAGAACACATAAATATTGTATTGCATTTTCAGGTTATACAATACTGTGTATGATGAAAATAAACTATCTACAACCATGGACAGTTGTACAGATGAATCTTACAAGCATAATGCTCGGAGAAAAATAAACTTCAAAGACAGGCAAAGCCAATCTACTTTATTAGCATTAGGATAGTGGTTTCTCTTGAGATGAAAAGGGATTAGAAGTGAGTATAAAACAGAGGGACACTTCATGGTGGTGGTTGTGTCTATTTTTTGATCTGGATGTTCCATAGCTGTGCTTAGTTTATAACAATTCCTTGAGCTGTAGTCTCATGAGTCAAGCAAATTTATTTCCCAACGTTTTGTATCAATTAAAACATTTATAAAAGTAATATAATTGAAATTTACTATTCAGAGCAGACAGCCAAATATTTATCTTTCCTCCTCATATTTCCCAAAGGACTATGTGTATGGAAATAATTGGCATCATGATGTAGTTATCATGAAATAATGAATAATTGATGTCAATAAAATATGACACAAAATTATAGTTTTAAACTTGATATTTTAACTGCAATATTTTGCCTTAAAATACTCACACCTCCCGAGATATGATACTATCATCCAAAAAGGCTGAGTTTGATGAAGTGGCTGGTTTGTATACCAGTTTGGAAAGAACGTCTCAGCTGACTTCAATTTTTCTTCACCTGTTTGGATCAGTGAACTCAAAGCTATATCCAATTTTCAAGTCAATATCTTTAGCACCAATTCTTTTTTTCTCCTTACTAAGAAAAAAATCCAGGTCTAGATAAAAGAAAACAAACATAACTTTATAATAGAGGTAACTTTATATTCTCTAGAATTCACAGCAAGGGAAAAATCATTTCAAACTCTGGAGATCTAGGGGCAAACTGGGTTAATTATATCCCTTTTCAAAAGACAATTTACAACATTCATAGTTCCTGAATGCTGGCAGCATATTCCCAGGTAATATGGATGACTTGTGTATCACAGCAGTTAACTGACCATTGCTAAATTCAAGAATGACACCAATAGATTGGGCTGATCTGGACCAGGGTTTGCTTTGCTATGGTAAAAATTATCCCTTAGATTCAGAGGCATAAGCCAATGAAACTTTGTTTCTTGCTTTTGCTGCATATTACTTGAGGGTTGGCTGAGAACTTTGTTCTACTTTATCCTCAGCTTGGGACCATCTTTGTTATGGAACATTTTGTAGTACCATGATGTAGGGACAGAAAACATGGCAAAGTATATGCTTTCATTTTTAATACACAGTATATTCAATTATTTATGAAGTTAAATATAAATATGTAATATATAGATATTAAAGTAATATAGAAAAACAACATCATTGTCTTCCCTTTTCTTGCTCCTAATGTTCCCACATACCTCTTTCAACTCTCCTTCAAATTTGTGGCCTCTTTTTTCAGTAATTGTTATTGTATGCATATATGCATGTATTTTCCTAACTGTAATCTGTTTGGTCAGTATAATGCTACTTGTTTATAAGTTTTCAGGGTTATGTAGACCCTCTGGGCCCTTCTCCCAATGTAGTTCTCTGGCATGTTTATATTCTTAAAGCTATCTCCTAAAAGAGACACGTGATGTTGCTGCTCCTAATTCCTTGGCTAAAGCTAGTGATGTAATCACAACTCATTTCAGTATACTTCCTACCATGACACTAGGAAGAAATAGAAACATCCTACCATGACACTAGGAAGAAATAGAAAGCTAGATTAATGGTGAGCAGATTCACCAACTTCCACTCAACTGTATTTTGAAATTTTCAAAAGAACTTACTTTCATTCTCAGTCTCGGGATATCCCTTGATACTTTCTCTACAACCCAGAATGTCTGGATAGTCATAATAAAGAATGAAAACATGAGCCTGAGTTACCATAAACATACTTCTGTGTTATTCATAAGATATTAGAATATGGAATGACCTTTCAAGTATCTCATTCAATCTCCTTACATTAAAACCAGAGAGATTGCAAACCACAGAAACACAATTCAAGTCAAAGAAAGAGTTATTGTTTATAAAACCAGAACCAGTTCCAATGCTTCTGACTTAGAACATTTGCTCTATATGTACAGGAAAGAAAACTGCATTCTACAACATCATTTCAAGCATTTATAATTTGATCCAATACTCAGTCTTTGTTTCTCCCATAAATGCTTACTCAACATTTGTAAATACTGAGTTAAACATAAAGGAAAAGAAAAGATGAGTTTATTACAGAGTCTTTACTCAAAAAGTTTTGGTAGAATTAAAAAATTAAAGAGGCACATATAATGAGTGTTGCCAAGGGGCCAACAAAGATCATTTTTATCCTATATAAAATTGTTAATGATAGCTGTAGTGGCTATTCCTGGTTGTCAACTTGACTATATCTGGAATGAACTACAATTCAGAATTGGAAGGCTCACCAGTGATCCTAATCTGGAGACTAGGAGATAGAAGTTTCTGACATGGATCTTGGTATGGAGATCTTGAGGCATAGTGGCTATGGATTCCAGAAGATTAAGACACAGAGATCTCAGAGTTCAAGGTCATCTGGGATTGAAGGTGTGGTAGCACACACCTTTAATCTGGGCCATACATTCTGCTGGAGACCTACATAAGGACATTGGAAGAAGGAAGTCTCTCTCTCGTTTCTTTGACTGTTTGCCCTATGGGACTGAGTAACTGCTAAATCATTGGACTTCCATTCACAGCTGCTACTGACCATTTGTTGGGAGTTGGACAGCAGAGTGTAAGTCATCAATAAATTCCTTTACTATATAGAGACTACCCATAAGTTCTGTGACTCTAGAGAACCCTCACTAATACAGATAGCTATTCAAATATTTTTTTTATGTACTCTATGAGAAACACTGGCTAATATCAGTTCATTTCCAAAGAGCATCAAGCATTTTTTGGAGGACTTCCTGAGTCCACTTCTAAGACTTGATTAGGAAACATTGGCATTTCTATTGTATTGATCTACTACACATGTATTTAGGGATCCTGTTTTATTACTGTATAACATTTCATATATATTGCATAAATTCATTTTGTTGTTACTGCATCAATCATTGTCCCTCCCACATTTTGAATACTAGTAGCATTGACGGATCCTGAACTTCTAGAAAGTGTCCTTGACTAATACAAAGTGGATACATGGCAAGATAATTGCCCCCGTGGTTTCTAAGTTCAATATACCTAGGAATTTATTGGCATTGAAAGAGTCCATGCTCCATTATTTTTTACAAGTGAGGAAACAAAGACTCATAAAAAAATATGCTTCTCATTACATCTTCACAATTCCAATTAAAATAAGTAATCATAGAAGATTTCAGAATTAGGTCATTTTGGGACACATTTTGTATATATTCAGATTCAATGTATTAGTTAAAATATTACTAAAAATTAGAAGTTGGCAGGGATGGGTCACAGGCCGAATGCAATTGAACTATGCTTTTGTACATATAGTTATACAAGAACATATTCATGTCCCTGTATGGATGTGGTTTAAGGGCAATCAGAATGATGGAAAGTTTGCTGATCATAAAGACCAATATATGTCCCACACAATCCTTTACATGAGGCGTTGCTGCCATTTGCTCTAGATCTTTGCCTTACTGATGTTGCTCCTCTTTCACAGCTGATCAGAGCCTTGGGTTTTTTTTTTTTTTTGATCTTCTAGAGATAAAATTAATCTGACATGTGACTACCGTTTATAGGGGTGGCATCACATGTTAATTTTGTAACACCAGGGAGTTGATGCAAAACTGTAGAAAACATTCTCTCATGGAAGTGGCTTGTGGGGTTTCCTTTGGGAAAGAAAGAAAAATGTTTGTAAATGGGCAAAACCAGTAAAAGTCATTATGAAAGTAATTTCCAGCAATCTTGTAACATTTAGAAATCATTTTCTCCAGAGCTGCATTGTCTCCGTGCATCCCGGGGAGCTGCACATTCAGCCAGATCTTCCTTTTGAAAGGCAGTGCAATTTGCCCTTCTTAACACAACCTTCAGCAGCTGGGGAAGTGTAGTTTGCTATAGGTGAGGGCTTGCTGGAAGCTGTACTTATAAGCCAGTGGCTTGAATGCTGCTTGGAGTAAAGAGGACAGAAAGCTGAAGACCATGGCCAGTTTCAAATGCCACCTCATTAGTAGCAATTAGGACTCAGTCATGCCTGGGAGATTGTTTCCATAAAGCAGGTCAAATCAATTATTGCCTACTTCTTAGATAAAAGAAGCGACCACTAAAGATTGCTCAGGCTAGTCCTGGACTTTCTGTCTGAGGCCAGTAACAGATTTGATTACACTTTAAAACCTTCTCCCTAGAGGAGGGCTTCCATCTTCCCCTATGCTTTCTGTGGACCAAAAAATATAGCTCCTGTCAAAAACAAAAAAGCTCACTAGTGTCTTCGAGGCTTCTGTTACAGGTGAATTGGGGCAAACTTCAAGGATGCTGGAAACTTTGTGACTTTCTGAATAGATGCTGGAACCTGGAGGGGTTTTTCTCATGGTGAGAGAGATTGAAAGAGAATGAGGTTCACACGTGACATGATTGTTAATTCTTCTCTGGGGCATATATAAACCAGCTTTAAAGAAAATCAGAGAATTGATCGTGTGCCTGTTAATGGCTAAGCTGGTGACAGCATTTTTGTCTTTTTAGGAGGTGATAGAGAAGGGTCAGCCAAGGTGCTCTATGAGCTTCTGGGGGAAAAAAAGAAATGTAAGCATTGGACAGAGGCCTGGTGTGGATTCTTACCTGCCTGTGAGTTGCCCCGAGGCAATTTCTGTCTTGGTGCACTGTGAGAGCCCAGGGAGTAGCAGAGCCCATGTCTTAGGAAAGAGCATGAATTGTTTTGTTTTTGTTTTTTTTTTTTTGCTTTTTATGCACCATTTAAAGCAATAATACAGTTTGGATAATTTTCACTTGATGCTCCCAATAAAATATTGTCAACTAATGCTACTTTGAATTTAGGTGGTTCATTTTATCTGATATGAAACACACTTTCCAAGTGCCAGAAGCTACTTTTGAGAACTTGGCTATACACTGAATTGTATAAAGGCTTTCTTCCCTAGCTCTCTGGCACCAGTGGAGCAATATCCAAAGGGTTCTCCCTATTATTATAAAGGACAATTGTAGGATATGACTAACACAAGGGCAGATACTTTCTGAAGTATGGTAGAGCTTTGGTATTTGTTGCCCAAGTCTTGTCAAACCAAATCCCCACCCAAAACATAAGATTCTAAGAAATCTCAATGTTTTGACTATATTTCACAAAACTTTGTAAACTCCTTCTAGTCCAGATAGTTTTTCCTAAGTCTCCTCAGTGCTGAAATCCATTGCCCCAAATCTTCACTTGCCATGTCCAAGAACACATAGAACCATCTGTAGTTTGCTTCTAAAGTGAGAGTAAGGCTGTCTCTGACTCTGTTGCCTGCTCTTGGGACTCTTTTTCCTCTTACTGTGTTGCCTCTGCCAGCCTTGATAGGGTTTGTGTCTAGACTCATTGTAATTTATTATACTGTATTCAGTTGATACCTCTGGGAGACATGCTCTTTTGTGAAGGGAAATAGGAGGGGGTGGATCTAGGGGAAAAGCGAGTTGGGGGCAGGCAACTAGGAGGAGTTGAGGGAAACTATGGTCAGAATATAATGTGTGAGAAAAAAATAAATTTTTAAAAATGTAGATGATCACACCTCAGCCAATCTCACTGTACTGGAATACATGAGTGGGGTAGTCACTTAAATGTTACATGCATTCAAGACAGAGACAGGCTTGTTTGTTTCCAAAAGGCATGGAGTTTCACTTTCAAATCCCTCTTAGAAAACCTCAGGATTCATATATATATATGTCTCATCAGTGTTCTCAGCCTAGTGTGAGACTTTGGCAATCAAGATACCAAAACATACCTAAGGATATTGGTTCAGTGTACATTATATAGGTTTCTATGGGATGTGGCATAGATATGAGGAAAGAAATGGAGAAATCAATTGGAAAATGTGGTTAGGAGTCCAGCTCATTAAGTAAAGACACCAGCACTCACATACAGACATATAAAATGATCCTGAGATTTTGATCATCCACCTCTAAGTGAAGATTTCACAGCTTGCACAGAACTGGATATACTTCATCAGTTATGTCTGTGCAGGACCTCATGTTAGCCTTCCCCTTGGCAACTTTAATAGTTGCAATGTTCCATATTTCTCCATACAACTGTTTATACATTCATCTATTACATATTATGGCAATGCTACCATGCTTAAGCCAAAAAGTTATTTGATGAGAACTCAGAGACAGAATTCCTAAAAATGAAGGACATCAGAGTAGAATAGATGGCTTATGAAAATTCATTTTTTTATTTTAAATTTTTTATTAGATATTTTCTTTATTTACATTTTAAACGCTATCCCAAAAGTTCCCTGTACCCTCCCCCTGCCCTGTTCCCCTACCCACCCACTTCCACTTCTTGGACCTGGCTTTCCCCTGTACTGGGGCATATCAAGTTTGCAAGACCAAGAGGCCTTATTTATTTATAACTTTCTCCTTCAGGTGCTTCTCTTTTCCTTCTTTCACAGCCATTCCAAAGTGGAGTCTCAGTACAAAGCTCATCCTCAACCAGAAAAGATGCATCATATTTTTGACTCAGAGTCCTCACTTTATTGCCTTAGAATTCAATAATACACACACACACACACACACACACACACACACACACACACACACACAAATCAGCTGCATCTTTAATTTTTTGCCTGTTTCCTACCTTTATTTTCCATTTGGTCTTTCTCCCTTTTGATTTTCCTGACAGAATTTACCTTGCTTGTATTTCTATTTACATATGTGTGAATGATAAGTAGTGGTCAGACATTAACATTGGGTACTTTCCTCAATCACTGCCTTGCCAATTTGGCAAGACTGGCAGGCCAGAAAGCCTCTACCTTGTCAGTGTTGAGATTACAGGAGTATTGTTGTGCCTGTTTTGTTTTGTTTTGTTTTGTTTTGTTTTGTTTTGTTTAAACCTGAACACTGTGTATCAAACCTGTGTCATCATTCTTGCAGCAAGAGCTTTATCACTGAGTCATCTTTTAAACCTCATGTTTGTTTTTATAAATATTT
Organism: Mus minutoides; assembly: GCA_902729485.2. Taxonomy (NCBI): domain Eukaryota; kingdom Metazoa; phylum Chordata; class Mammalia; order Rodentia; family Muridae; genus Mus; species Mus minutoides. Next base: position 65,293 of record LR755210.1, read on the forward strand.
TAAAAATATTATCAGATATTAAATTTACAAGTGAATGCATTTCACTGTGACATTTCCACATGTGTATATATTGTGTTTTAATCATACCCACCCTCCCCACTCTTTTCTCTTACCCTCTAAATTGCACTCTCTTTAACTCCTGGTCCCTTTCAAGTTTCTCTTATAATCTGACAACACTGTTTTTTGCCTGTTAGCTTCTACATATGAGGAAACATTTAGTGCTTGTCTGAGTATGGCTTATTTCACTTAACATGGTGACTGACATTTTGTTTCACCCATGTTCCTGCAAATAATATGATTTTAATCTTCTTTCTGGCCAAATAAAGTTCTGTAATATATACATATATAAATTATACACATATCATTTTGGAAATCACTACTTGAATATCTAGAAGTTTGAGAACTTGTCAATATTGTCATACTGTTTCCTACTAGAAAAAAAATTCCTTTTCTTTATTGTCTTATTCCAAGATAAAGTATATCAAGTATTTTTGCTTAATGAAATAATAAATGAGTTCATCCATTCAATAATTATTTTTGATTTAGGAATAACTGTTGTTTAGTTATTGCTTTTTGCCTTCTGACCTTTCTGTAGTGGAGAAGACAGGATATAAGGTGATCTAGGATAGAATATCATATTATGATAGATGGCTTTGAAGCAAATAGCATTGGGAGGGGATTATTTTACATAGAAGGGAGGTGAAACTGATCTCTCTTTAGTGATAACATTTGAACCACAATTTGAATAAAGTAGAAGATTAATATATTTGAATATTTATAGGAGGACAAATATAAGCAGACTGAAAAGCAAGTGTATAGTGGTTTTAAAATAAATCTCTGATATACCAATTGAACTTAACTTCCATTCTCATAAATATGAGCTGACTTAGTGACTTTTTTTTTAGAGTATACATACAGCAGAAGTGATGGTGTGTGCTGTCTGAGACTAGGGCATAAATGACCTTACAGTTTTTTTTTTCCTTGACTTATTTCTTAGTCACTCAAGATAGAGAGATCCAGCTTCCATGTTGTATGACCACTCAAGCAGCCTGAACGTAAAGTCATTCACTATTGTTTAGATTATGCATGATCTTGAACAAATTGAAATAAATAAGTCCTTCCAAGCTCTACTTGGTTGTCACAATCTCTTGTGTTTGAGTCTACGTCAGTTTGTGTAATAAAACTACCCCAAATCCAAAGTCCTTTCAAAGCTAAAGAGATAAATCTGAGTAGTGTTGGCAGAGTCTGCATTGAAGGGCAAGCAAATAGCAGCAAGGGATTATAAATCCCTGCTTGCTTCAACTATAAACCAATCTGTCCACAGTGAGAGAGCATTTAATAAAGGGTTTCATTGTACTGGAGGAAATGGAAAATTATACTCCATGAGTAAATGGTCTGCCAACAATGGCCTGGAACCAGCACCATAGATGCCTTTTAATGTTTCTTTAATCAATAACTTTAGCTTTTTAAATTAAATTGCTATAAGTAGGAACAGCACTTAATTGGAGCTTCTGTTGTTTCATAAACTGTTCTCCATGAAAAACCAGCATCAAACTTGTGCTCTTTCCCTCCACTATACATACAGAATTTTTATTGTAGAAGTGGGCTGTATTTTGTGCTTCTAGGTGGTAAAAATAAAAACGTGAATAAGGGGAAAGTAACAAGATAGAAAGGCACATAAGCAGCATCTCTGGCATTGTGAAGCTGCATGGAGAAGATGGAGAAAATTTTCAAATAGCAAACACAGCTTAATAAGTTCCCATTAGAAGTAAGAACAGAAAGGAATTGGCCAATGTCCAATTCTGAGTAGGCACCTAGAGACTTTTAATATATTGGTGAGAGCAGAGGGTGTTTTCCTGTATAAAATACTAGCATGGTGCTTCTAAAAATATCCTTAATGCAATGGAAGCAAACTCTTCCATTATTCTATTTTAATTAGATTATCTCTTCTGCTTATTTCTGATTGGCACTGCTTTCTTTTTATTTGTTTTCCTTCATCTCCCTGCTGTCCTGGGGGCCCTTCAGTATATGCACAGACTGTGATGCTCAGTGGCACTGACAGGCTGCCTGGCTGACACTGCTTCTCTCCCCTGGAGCTCATCTTGCACAAGCCACACTGCTTGAGTCGTGATCTAGAAAATTCTCTATGCTCAGGTATAACTAAATTTATTCTGCACAGTTGCCAGACACAGCTTAAAGACCCCCTACATTCCCAATTCTCCTAAATTGTTTTCTGAAGTGGTGAAGCTTAAGGTAAAAGAATATGAAACCTTCAAACCTACAGAAAAGTCTTTCATTATCCCATATACGAGGAAGGTCACCTCATCATATTCTGGTGCCATGAAATAGCAAACACAGCTGAAGAAATCTTTTTTTATTGCTATGCAAATTATGTGATGCTAAGATATGTGGTGTGAGAAGCCCAGGAAACTCACTTCAGGTCACCATACTAAGTAAGGTATATATGAGTGGTATTTTAGATGAACTAAAAGATAGATTGAATATCTATCTAGCTAAATATAAAGCTGTAGCACCATCAACTATAACTAGCAATAGGATGTGGCAGCTAACTCTTGCCCCTATCTCAGCACCATTCATTCTGGAAGATGTGCTTCAGTTTGCAAAGAAAAGGGCCAATTCTGTCATCTCATTTTACAATTTTATGGCCAGTCTTCCTAGCCTAAAAGCTTATAAATAAGCTCATGGGAAAGCTACCAAAATGAGAAAACCACAAAAGGAGTTCGAGAAAGAATACTCAGAAAAAATGAGGTATCTAGCTTGGGAAAGAGCAATCTTACAACAATATGTTAAAGATCGCTTTCCTTATTTTACAGTTACTGAAGGAAAGTTGTTTCAGCAGTGGTGAGGTATCGGTACCCTCAATGGAACCTCCTTTAGGTTTTTTCCTGTTTTCAATATTCATTTTTATAGGCTATTTTCATTATTTACATTTCAAATGTTATCTCCTTTCTCAGTGCCCCCCCCCCACGAAAGCCCACTATCCCATATCTTCTCCTCCTGCTTCTATGAGGGTGTACCCCATTCACCTACCCCCTCCTGCCTTCCCGCCCTGGCATTCCTCTACACTGGGGGATGGAGCCTTTACAAGACCAAGGACCTCTCCTTCCATTAATGCCTGACAAGGCCATCTTCTGCTACATGTGCGGCTGGGGTCATGGGTCACTCCACATGTATTATTTGTTTGGTGGTTTAGTCCCTGTGAGATTTGGAGGTCTGGTTGGTTGATATTGTTGTTCTTTCTATGGGGTTGCAAACCCCTTCAGCTCCTTCAGTCTTTCCTTTAAATCTTCCACTGAGGAGCCTGTGCTCAATCCAATGGTTGGCTGTGAGCACCTGCCCCTGTATTTGTAAGGTTCTGGCAAAGTCTCTCAGGAGAGTGTTATATCAGGCTACTGTCAGTATACACTTCTTGGCACCCACAATAGTGTCTGCATTTGATTTCTGTATGTGGGATGGATTCCCAGGTGGGGCAGTCTCTGGATGGTCTTTCCTTCAGTCTAGGTGTGTTTAAAATTTAAAGCTAAAAAGAGCCATTCCCCACTCTATTGCTCCATAATTCCATCTTTTCCTTTTCTGTTCTCTGCAGTTACTCTAGGATATGTACTTGCATCTTCAGATTTGGAGTTAAGAGTCTCCAATGAAAAATAAAATGTGACATTTGTATTTCTGGGTCTGGGTTCCCTCCCTTGCTCTTAACTGATGAGCCATCTCTCCAGTCCCAGAGTGGACATTTTTTGAGATGTTTCTTAGCCATTCTTTTTCTTATTTTCAGAACTATCTATGAAGGTACAAGATCTGTATTTCAAATGAATTATTTATTTTTTGAGTCTTTCTCTTTTCTGAGTTCTTTTTAACATTATGGTTATTAAACCTCTGTCAGATGTATTATCTGGCAAAGATTATTTCCCATCTCTGGGCTTCCTTTTCAGGAGGTTGGTTGGTTTGTTGTTGTTGTTCTTTTGGTTTTCTTTGTTTTTTATTTTTTTATTTTTTTATTTTAGCTTTGCAGAAGTTTTTAATTTCATGGGGTCTTACTTATCAATTGTTGGTCTTAATTCTTGTTCAAATAGAATTCTATTAATATAGTAGATCCATTCAGTAAGTTTTTATGCAAAGTGACAGATAAGATTCTATTTTCATTATTCTTCTTCATATGGAAGCTTCACCAAGCATCATTAATCGAAAATACTTTCTTTTCTCTAGAATATGTTTTTGACATTTTTGTCAAGTATTAAGTGACGGAAGATACATGGACACATATTTGGGATTTCATTTGTTCCACTTGTCTACATGTCTGTATTGTGTTACTATGATATTGTTTTTATTACCATGGCTCTGTAATATATCTTAATATCTGGAATAGTGGCAGTTCCAACATTATTCTTTTTGTTCAGGATTGTTTTGGCTACTTAAGGTTTTTCATGGTTCCATATGATTTTTTTTTCTATTTCTGTGAAGAAAGAGATAGGGCTTTTGATTGAGATCGCACTGAGTTCATTTATAGATTTGTGGGAATATCATTTTCACAACATTAATTCTACCAACCCATAAGCATGTTATACTCTTCTATTTTTATCTATTTATTTGGATGTTTAAAATATTTGTTGTACAGGTTCTTCCATTTATTATTTATATTTTTCCTAGATATTTTATTTTCTTGGAGGTTGCTCTGAATAAAAGTGTGTCTATGATCTGCTTTTCTGTGTTTGTTGTATATACATACATATGTACATACATACACAAGTACATACATACACAAACACACAAACACACACACACACACTATTTATTCAAATGGTTACTATATTCAGCCACATTGGTGAATTTGTTTATTGTTTCTGAAAGTTTTGGTGGAAATTTTGAGATATCTATTGCATAATTTTAAGTAATCTGCATATAGGCATAGTTTGATTTCTTTCCCAATTTGTATCATTTTATTTTTTCTTCTCTTGCCTTATTGTTCCACCTAGTATTTCAAACAAAATATGGAAACAAAGTAAATAGTGAACATTTTTCTCTACTTTCTGATTTCAGTGGGATTGCTTCAAACCCTTTCCAATTTCAGATGATGTTGGTTGTGGGTTTCTTATATATAGCTTTTAATATGCTGAGGTATATATTCTCTCTAGCCCTATATTTTCTAGGACTTTTATCATATTGGATTTTTTTCAAAATGATGCCTACTTGCCTCCTGCTCCCATTTGATTGGAATACTTTTATCTTCCTCCTCCTCTTCTTCCTTCTCCTCTTCCTCCCCCTCCTCATTATTATTATTTTACTCAAAGTTGGTGAGTATCCTTGAACTTAAGATGGTTTTCTTGTAGAGAATAGAGATAGAGAATAGAATTTTTGTTTCTTCATCTATTCAGTCAGCCTGTGTCTTTTGATGGGAGAATTTAAGCCATTGATGTTTAAAGTTATCATTGAAATGTGTGTGTGTTGTTGATTTTTAATGTTTGTGTTCTTAGTGGCACTTTGTGTTTTTATAATTATGACTTCATACTTCTTTCCACAGTCTATAGTATACTCTTATCATTCTTCCACATGAAAGATTGTTTTCTGTATTTTCTTAGGTTTGGTGTGTTGGATATAACATTTTTAGGCTTTTTCTTTCAAGGAAGAGTTTTCCCCTTCCATTTTGGTGGCCATTTTTTTCTGGGTATATTGGTCTATGCTGGCCATTATAGTCTCCTATTACTTGGAATGTATGTTTTTGGTCTCTTCTAGCTTTCAGCATTTCCACTGAGAAATCATCTGATATTATGATGGGCTTTCCTTCACATATGTGACTTGAGTTTTTCTCTTTCAGCTTTCAATATACTGTCTTTGCTATGTATACTTAGTGTTTTAATGATGCAATACCTTAGGGATTTTCTTTTTAGTGTTGTCTATTTTTTATTCTGTGTGTTTCTTGTATCTGTATAGGTGTGTCTTTCTTTATTTTCAGGTAATTTTCTTCTGTGATTTTGTTGAAGATCTGGTCTACACTGTTGATTTGGTTTCTTATTCCCTCATCTACATTTTTTTTTCATGGTCTTCTACATTTCCTGAATTTGTGTTTGTTGTTTTTTTTTTTTTTTTTTTTTTTTTTTTTTTTTTTTTTTTTTTTTTTTTTTTTT